>WSXT02216556.1:0-17251 GCA_011762715.2 Neuroterus valhalla | reverse complement strand
TGAAGAGGCGTGGTCCGGGACCTGTATATATACCTTCGGACGAGCCGGTCTGACGTCACATTATGTTCATGTCTACAGTGGAGCGTATTTTTATTGTTATGAAATACGTGACCTCTATTTACTTTCCTGAAAAATGTTTCAATCGCACGTTTCTTGCCCTTCGGAACGTGAAGTTATCGAACAACTCGATTGAAAATACTGTTATAAATGAAAAAGCGGTGTAGCTGTAGAATACGATAACGTTTCTTAAAAATCCTTGAATAATATTATAGTCATTCAACTTGAAAATCTGATTTTAATGTTTTGAACTTCAAGGAGGACCTTTGTAAGAAGATGAATTATTTTTTATATGCAGTTTATTCCGTTCATGGAAAAAGTTGTATGATTATACTCCACTTCTTTCTCGTACATTCCGTATTATCTATTTCAGCAATCGATATTTTATTTGATAAGGAAATATAATTTCTAGTAACGTTATATTGTAAAACATACCTATCTTCCTATATTTCATTTTGCTTCTTCTACATCGTTGGGTTTTCCGAAGAGAATCATCTGCGTGACCTTAAGGTTAACCGCGAATGCGGCAATTTCGTCTTTAATTTTTTAATTTGAAAGTGAAGATAATTAATATGATTCTAGGAAAACTATTTATTATGATTATATTGTTATCGGTATAAAAATATGAATAATTCTCCAAAATATTATTGTAAAAAACAGGGATGAGTTTGATAGATAAAGAAGTAGACAGATATTCGGTCAAGTTAACAGTAAGCTAGTTGACATAAAGTCATGTAACTCTCCTCTTTTTTTCTTCGAAAAGTCGAAGAAATCTTCAAAAGTCCTCTTCTAATAGAAGAAAAATGTAAACTGATCTTCAAAAAAAAAAAAAAAAAAAAAACACAAAGTAATTGTGAAGTAACTTAAATAAAATTACAAGTAACAGCAGATATCCTACCTAAGTTACGTAACTAGATACTTTTTAAAAAAGTAACTCAGTTACCCTGAAAGTTACAAATAACGAATAGTTCCTCTCTTTCTCCCTACTTTTCGTCACCTTCCAGTCGATTTTTACAAAAGGAGAGAATGGGATCATGAAGGAATATTAAACGAAAAAAAGCAGGAGGGAAAGGAAAGATATATTGACTGTTAAGAGGGGAAGAGAGAAAGGTTAGAGAAAAAGAGAAGAAGGTAATAGAGTAAGAAGGGTAAGATAGAAACGATAATAGCAGGGGAGAAGTAAGCCAGGCAATAGAAAGGCTGAAAAGAAATAAAGCAACAGCGAGGATATTATGGAGAATGAAATTCTGAAGTACGGGGGAGAATGTGTAAGGGAAGAGATTTGGAGTGGATATTACAAATTATAGGGAGAAGAAAGATGTCCTAAAGAATGGAGGATGGGAATGGTGATGCCGCTTATGAAAAAAGGAGAGCGTAATAAGGTAGAGAGACAGCAGGCAAGCACGCATCCAGGGAGGGGGGTGCCTAGGGGGCACGGGCCCCTTGGAAATTCCGAAATTTGACATTTTTGTCCATTTGTACTGAATATTTTGATTGCTCTATAAAAATGATAGATTAAACGTCACATAATTATTTAGGTTTTAATGTGTGATTCGCTTTGCTCTGAATTACTCAAAATGGGTCCACATGTTTTGATGATTTTCATCCTTGAGGTCCCCCCCCCCCCCTATCCGAAACGAATATATGGATGCTTGCCTGACAACAGATGGTACTCGATGGTTAGATGGGTGAAGAAACCAGAATAACTGACAAAGCTGAAAAAGGAGAGTAAGTGGAATAGAGTGTTGCGGTTCAGAATGGAAGAGAGGATGAAAGCGTGCAGATACTGTATGGACGATCAAGAAAAAATGTGTAGAATGTGTGGGTATGGAGTGGAGTCGTGGGAACATATGTTGGAAGTTTTTACTGGAGGGGAATAGGAAGGCAGAAGTGTGAGTGATTGTGTGAGAGAAATGCTGGATGAAAGTGGTCAGCGACATAGGCGTTAGGAGGAAGGTTTGGGATAATATGGAAAGATAATTTGTTAACAGGAAAGAAAGAAAGAAAGAATAGGAGAAGGCATGACTTGGCGAGAAAGGAGGCCAAATGAAAAATCAACCAGAGGGTATAAGAAAAAAGAAGAAAAGGTAACGAAGCAATAGTAGGGAGAGACAGGATTTGCGTAAACGAAGATTTGAGGATCTTGGCCAAAAAGTTAGAAGAAGTAAGACCTGCTGAAGGTTGAGTTAATAATATAGAATATGGAAATAAGATTTGAATAAGAAGGGGAAGGTAGAAACATAAAAGTGTCTTTCTGGGATGTGTCAGGAATATAACACAAGGATGAAGGTTTCTGGGAGAAGTAAAAGTGTGGGACGTAATAATGATTACTGAAACTTGGTCGGAGAAGAAAGACTGGGAGAGCGTAAAAAGGAGGTTACCAAAATAATATGGATGGAAGATGCATAAGGCAAGAAAGGATCACGCAAAAGGGAGAGGGATCGGAGGCATGTTATCAGGGCTAAGAAAAGAGTTGAGTTAGGACAACGCTCAAAGGAAAACAGAGGAAGAAAGGATGAGATGATCGTAAGAAGAATCAAGGTGGGGAAAGTGAGGGTAGCGATAGTTTGCATTCATAGGAGAAGGGAATAGGAAGAGGAGGGATGGAAAGTTTCGATAAAGTGGATGAAGGAAAAAGAGGACGAGCTAACTCTGATAGTGGGAGACTTGAATGCTTGGACGCGAGATCAATGAGAGGAATTATGGGATGAAGAGAAGAATGTTTTTATTTGGAACTCTAAGCATAGAGGAAGCAGATCGGGAGGAAAGAGTACTGTCCAACGTGATAGGAGAGACAGGATGGCTTATCTTGAATGGCAATACAATAGGTAACGATGATTGCGAAATAACGTTTATAGGTAAAGACTAAACTGTAACTGACTATCTTCTGGCAGAAGAAAGAATGAGGCAGCTAATGGTGGGAATGAAAGTGGGTAATTAGATAGGCTCTGAGAATTTCCTGGTTTTAGAAAAGTTGAGAAGTAGAGGTCCAAGGCTATTTAAAGGAAAGAAAAAAGGAGGGAAGGAAAGAAAAATGGGAGAGAAGGAGATAAATTGAGAAAATTCGGAGAAAAAATGAGGGAGCAGAATTTTAGAGTAATAGAGAGGAAAGGAGAGGACAAGATATTAGAAAGAATGAAAGGAGCGATTGGGAAGGCAAGAGGAGAGCTGAGATTAATAGGAGGGGGAGAAAGGGTGACAGAAGGATGGTTGGAACGCGAGTGTAAGGAGAGTTGAGAGGGAATAGAGGAATACGTGAATAAATGGAGAGGAGAGATTGAAAAAAGGGAGTATATATAATCAAAAGAGGATATGAGACAAAGTTGAACGATAAAAGGCATGGAGAGAAGGAAAGGTATATGAAAGAGGTAGAGAAAGTAAAGGCAGAGAGTGAAAAGTGATCAATAGGGAAAGAGAGAAAAGAAACGGCGTAAACGAGGAGATACAAATGAAAGAGTAATAGTAAGTAATAGAGAAAAGTAATAAAGACAGAACGGGAAGAAGGGAATGAGATTAGCAGAGAAGAAATGAATGAGCCAATCGATAAGCTGAAGAGAAATAAAGAAACAGTAAAGGAAAGCATGGAAAATGAAGCGCTGAAGTATGGTTGGGTAGAAGTGAGAGAAGAGATTCGAAGAATATGCAACAAAGTATAGGGAGGGGCAGGATGGCCGGAAGAATGGAAGACGGGACTAGTGGTACCGTTAATGAAGAAAGAAGAGAGTAAAAAGGTAGAGGAATATACAGGAATTACACTCATATCAGTAAGATATAATATATATTCGGAACTACTTAGGAAAAGGTAAGAAAGACAGGTCGAAGAAGAAGAAAGTATTCCACACAGCCAGGCGGGTTTTAGGAAAGGAGTGGGGATAACATATAACACTTGCATCCTAGATTATCTAGTAAATAGGAATCTGGGGTAAAAGACAGGGAAACTAGTAGCTCTGTTCGTGGGTTTCACAACAGGGTATGACTCAGTATATAGAAGTGTACTGTGTCAAGCTATGAGGAAGAGAGGAATTTATGAACGCATGTTGGTGGAGACTAGGTTGAGAGTGAGGATGAGAAATCAGAAAAGAGAAGAATTTCGAATAGGAAGAGGACTAAGGCAAGGCCACCCGTTGAGTCCGCTATTGTCTAGTATTCTGTTGTCAAACCTGAAGGTTAAGTTCAAGGAGAATGTGGATGATGTTCTTTTAGCAGAGGATGAAAGAGGAATGAATTGGTTGATGAAAGAATTTGAAGAATATGTAAAAGGGAAAGAACTTAGGTGAATGTGAATGTGAGTAAGACCCAGATGAGGGGGCTTCCATAAACCACGTGGCCCAATCTTTGCCACTTTTTGACCCCTCCCTACCCCCATGTGGTCCACCGTGGGATTATCGTCGACACCTCCCCCCCCCCCCCCGACCCCAAGGGTGCTACGTGGTTTTTCCCTATTCCTTGTAAAATGAAAATAAAACAACAGATTATGAGGTAAACTAAATTTTCATTCTTTTATAACAATCTGAATTAAAAAATGGCGACACTAGCCACTCGTGTAAGTCACTGATGACAGGGAATACATTTTCTCCAGCATTGCTATCAAAACCACGTGGCTCAGACTCGTAAGAGTCTCGTAAGAGTCTCCTCCTCTTCTTTATTCTCTCACACTCTCCCTAATTTTTTTACCATTCTCACATTCATCATTCCACCAACCCTTTCTTTCTATGTATCTCTCCCTTTTTGGTCTGGTTTCTCTGAATCCTTTCAACTTTTCTCCCCCCAGCGCTCCATGTTTTCCTTTCTACCTTTTCTCCTCCCTTCTTACCTGTATAATGTTTATGACCTCATTCTTTCAATTTTTCCACTACTGGGAAGTGCTTAGTGCGTATCTCATTACGCACTCCCATTCGATATGTTTCTTCATTTTTCGATTTCCTTATAAAAACCTCATCCTATACATCCCATACCTCTTCTTCCTAGTCCTCGATACTCAATCCATTAAGATCACCCGCGCAGAATAAGAAAAAAATACCAGAAAGAGAGAGGTAAAAATGGAATGGGATAGTAAAAATGATAAAGGACTCAAGAAAGATAATATGTTGAAGACAATATAACTCAAGTAGGAAAGGGGAGGAGACCAAGAAGGAAATTCAAAAAGAAATGGGAGGAGCAGGAAAGAGAGAAAGTATGGGAAAATTGAAAAGTGTAGAGAACCAACTGAAAGAAAATGGAGAACGGAGGGAAAGAAAAATTATAGTGGTAGAAAATATATTGAGTAAATTGGTATAAAGGGATGGGTAGATTATGAAGGAGATAGTAAGTAGCGAAAAAGTGAATAAAGTTAGGATATACGCCCAGAAAGAGGATAAGAATATATTCATAGGTAATTAGCAGAGATAGAAGGACGAATAAAAGGAGAGCAAATAAAAAAAAAGCAGGAAAAATGTTGTAATAAAGGGTGTCAGAGTAAACAGTGTAACAGGAGAGGAAGTAGTAAGGAAGGTAAGAAGTGACATCGGAGCAAAAGTTAGGCTAGAAGGGGTAAGGGGAATGGGAAGAATACCAGAAGGGGAGAAACGTATGTTTTTGGTGACACTAGGAAGCGAGGATGATAGATATGAAATAATGGATAAAAATAGAATGTCAAAAGGGGGAACAGAGAGAAGAGAAGAAGAAATGACCTAAAAGAAAATGGGTCACAAGGCGGAGTGCTTAGCAAGAAAGGAGGAAGGGTAGAAGGTAATCATAGGAAAGGACAGGATATGGGTTAACGGAGAGATGTGAATATGGAACGAAGAAAAAGAAGTGTTGAAAGTCTGTCAAACAAAGCAAAAAAGGAAAAAAGGAAGGGAACAGGGGATTGAGGTCAAAGGAACGCGGTCAGGCTAGCAGAAGGCAAACAAGCATAGAGACAAGGACGAGAGAAGAGGGGGAAGTGAAAATGGCCTTCTGGAGTGCTTTGGAAGTAAAAAACATGGATGAAGATTTCTGGAGAGAATTGAAAAATGGGAGGGCTAATGATGAGTGAGACATGGGTTGACAAAAAAGACTGGAGGGAAATAGAAAGGAAGTTACCAAGAGGAAAGTTTTGAAAGATGCAAGAAGCAATGAATGCACATGAGGAAGGGAGAGGGATAGGTGGCATGACATCAGAGGGGTGAGAGGGTCTTGTGGTAAAACAGGGACGAGAGTGAGATGGCGACACAAAGGGCAAAGTAATGATGAGAAGAATCAAAGTAGGAGGGAAAAGGGTAGCGGCAGTATGCGCTTACAGGAGAAGAGAAGAAGAAAAGGGACAGCAGGCCAGTAAATCCCTATCTCTCTCTTGTCAGGCTCTGAGCCAACCCGCTAGCCTGCAAGGTAACCTCGTGGAACATCATCAGAGGTCTCTTCCTTTTTTATTGAGTTGATAGATTTTGATCATACCGCTCAATACTTTGTGATCTATTGTTTTCAAATCAAGGATGAAAGTAATTTTTGTATATCATTGAAAGTGCAAAAGTCTATTTTGGATTTCGTTCGCTTCAGCCAGTTTTCTCTTTTAATCGATTTCGGTTTAACACAAACCAGATTTTAAAGAACTTCAGTTTTATAATTACTTGATCCAATATTTAATCAAAATTATAGACAAATTTTCATATATTCATATCAGTATATATAAAAATTCTACACGTTAGTGGATGTTAATGACTATTTCTGCGATTCATTCGAGTATGATATTATCGTTTCAAAAAAACCTCTTACGTCATAATGCAGTACAACAATATGGAGCGTGAGCATAAATAATGATCACCATTAACTGTTAGTAGAAATTAATGAAGGTAAATCGTTTTGCAAATGAAAAAAAATCTGTGAAAGTGAAGAATGAACATATTTCGATTGGATAATGAATGATCAGAACAAATGATTTCGATTCTTAACCTAAAATAGCAATGATATAAGAGAATTTTGAATATTTCAAAAATGTTGTTCATACGATTTAGTTATTTTTAATTCGCAGTTCAGGATAGATGCATGACAAGACATTTTGCGTACCTTTTTATTTATAATTTCTAAACAAAGTCGTCAAAAGTTTTGAAACTTCACCTAATTATGCTTTGATGAGTATTTTTTCGAGTTAATTTAGGAGAATTATTATAATTCAAAGAAAAAGTAGAAACGGAATGAGACTTGAATTAGTAAACTTTTTGGGAAGCACACATAGATACCTAAAAATATAATCACTTGTCTTTGCAAATTACAAAACTGAATTTCGTTTCCTCTAACAAATAAATGCGAAAATACTACTGTTTATGCCCCGCAACGAAAAAAAGATTTTAAAAAATGCTTTTTTTCTAAAATGGCTTATTTTGACCCGTAGAATAAGAATCTGACGGCGGAAAGACGAATTTTTCATTGTAATTATAAAAAAAAGGTGGAAAAGTGTAGTGACAGGAGGATGCGTTATTAGTGTTTGCGGCGAAAACACCGATGAAAAAAGGTATGTACGTGCAGTGAGTGTTGATAATAACTCCTGGAATAGCTGGAATCGAGCATTATTGTTGAAATTAACTTCAAAAGCGAACATTACCAATCTTTGAAAATTGAAGTTATGTGTGCTTTATGATGATGAGCAGTGACTAACTGACTACAGCAGAAGCGATGTAAGTTAAGGTGGCGGCTCTTTCGATACTTCTCAAAATCGTGAGTTCAAATAGTATCGAAATGTTTGAAATGTGAATTTCAAATTCCTATGTGGCACAAGATTCTTTATTTTTTTCTTCTTTTCAAGATATTTGGGGGAAAGTGTGTTTAACTTTGTTGGGAATTTTTGGTGAAATTGCAGTTCAGACCCTTTTCCAAAGAGTAGGGTTGAAAAAAGATACTCCAAAACGGCCCATTTTTGTCCTCCTGATCAATAAAAAGTGAGTGGAAATAGAGGTTTCGAAGCATGTATTTATAAACAACAACAATAGACAATGACAGGAGACTTACTCGTTTTCCGCATACTTGCGTGATATTGTGCGGGTAGGAAGTACGTTCCATACAAAATAGTTGCGAATTTCAGAGATAGTGATGAAGGCTTCCCCATGACTGGTCATAGAAATAACGTAGGTCACATACCTTCCACTTGTCCCAAGTCTCGTGGGGGGGGGGGGGGGGCACCCGTAAAACTTCCCCTTGTACTCTATTTTCTTTTTTCTCTTCCTGAAGCATTCGGCCTCGCCAGTCTCCTTGAAATTTAATTACAAACATTTGTGGCTAGATTTGGTTTCCTTGGTTCAGATTTGCGACCTGTAGGTGGTTTTGAACGAAATCATCGCTACATCTCTAGTGTGCGCTGTCTGTCATCCGGTACATATCATGGTCATGTACTGAATAGAAATCAAGTGCAACAAAAAGTGTTTACGGAAAATAAGTTGAATTCGATCATATTCATAAAAATCCGAATGGATCAGAAAAAAATTATATGAAAACAATAGCATATTTCTCCCCGAGTTGCGCATACAATTTTTCATCATACCGATTATCGAAAATTCGATTGGAGATGCCTGTGAAGCAAGTCGAGAATCGAGTTTTCTACCAGAGGGAAGATAGTGACAGATCAATGTACACAAAATACCGCCATTTGCATTGATCTGTCACTTTCGTCCCCAGGGTCAAAAACTCGATTTTCGACCCGCTCCACAGGCATCGAAACTCGAATTTTCGATTAGGTATGATGAAAAATATTGAGAAGGATCCGATTGAACGCTTAAGCATTTAAGGCAAGCTTGAAGGCTTCAAGGGCGGACTGAAAAAGACCGGAAAAATCTTGAAAATGGATCAAATTGAGTGCTACTAAGTAACTTTGAAGGGAGTCATGAAAATTTCTGAAAATTCAAGTATTTTCAAACATTCAAAATAATTTTAAAAGATGTAAATTGAATTTTTTGAATTCTGGATAAATTGTGAAGAATACAGGATGAATTCCAAATAAATTTGAATAGACTGCAAAGAATTTTGAAAAATCTGAAGAAAGCTAATAATTCGAGTAAAATTGAAGTGAATTGAGAAGAATTTGAGGAAATAATAGAGAACTGAAAAAAATCCATACAAGTTCAACTTCTGCAATAGGATTCAGGGTAAATTAAAAAGAAGTCAAGAATATTTAGAAATATAAGAATAGACATGAATTCAATAGTTGTTGACTAAAGGTTCTATGTTTCTATTTTATTGAGAGAGAAGTGACAGAACTGATCTTTCTACTTGGAAAAGTGGATAATAGTGTCTATATCTACAAAAAATGAGTAGAAAGTGTTTCAAGGGAAAAAGTGACAAGGAATTTCAAAGTACTATATAAAGATCTGAATTAAAGGAGAGTGAATTTCTTGTGTATTTTGAAATTTCACTTTTTTTCTGTCACGCTGTATCATTATTTTCAATTTATTTGCTATGGAAAATATTGTTTTTCTTCTGGATAAAATATCCTGTGCATATTATTTGAGGATGTACACTACGTTTAGTCAATCTCAGAATTCGATAATCTTCATAATGATTTATAAAATTGACCAAAAGGTATTTATTGATAATTGCTGCGTATTTCTGAGAAGGTTCCTAAGTGTGCGTCAGAAGAAAATGATTCAGATTGATATTATTTATTTATCAGGAGTTATTAGGAGTTTTAATTTTTGCTTTCTCGTTAGGAAAGAGTTACAATTCTTATCTTATCCTGATAATCAAGGCCTGATTTGATTCTCGAAAGGATTCTCCACCATACTTTTTGGGTAGTGTTGATTGCGTTGATAGTGTTGATTTCCAAATATATTTTTTCAATAAAACCTACCCAAATATCGAATTCATACGTTTAAACGACGGACTGGTGTCGAGAAAAATTTTTAGTCAAACCCCCCCCTACACCAAAAAAAATTTCTGCGTTCGCCCCTGCCAAATATATGAATGAAATGAGGCCTTGATCGTAAGCATTGGATAAGAATTGTAACTTTTTCCTAATGAGAAGGCAAAAAACTAAATCTAGGCAACTAAAGCAATCTTAACCTGAATTATTTTCTTCTAAATTAAACTTATAAGACTCCTGCAAAATACGCAGCAATTATCAATATATATATTTTGGTCAATTTTATAATTGATCATAAAGATTATCGAATTTTTAGATTGACAGTACGTAGAGTACACACAAGGAAAAAACAGTTAGGGGACGTTCCAGAATGAATTGTAATGCAATTACAAATTTTCGCATTTTAAGCCCGACAATATTTTCAAAATATTTTTTGTTTTATTTCATAAAATGAAGGGTTCATTGCTCAACAAATGAAAGAATTTTTCATCCTCGAATTATCCTTCGAATGATAATTTTGATCTGTTGTGTATTTACTGTATCTGGTGTGGTTTCGTGAGGGAATGGAATTTCCGTTTTCATTAGTTTTATTTTTTTTCCTAGAATTACACCGGCACACAAAAAAAAAGTTTTCTGTACACCGGACGCGACCTATCTACTGGCATGTTTTTCGAACCACTGAATCCGAATTCCAAGTTATTTTAGGCCGTACACCCTCCAATTTCGAGCAAATTGCAAAAAACAGTAAAAAATAGCGAAAATTGGATGTTTTAGTAATAAAAATATTGTGTGGATCTAGGACAAGCATAATTTCCATGTATTTTGAACAGCTGAATTCTGATTTCAAGTGTACTTGGATCATAAGCCGTTTTGAATCTAAGAAAATTGTAAAAAACCCCATGAAAATTGTGAAAAACAATGAAAATTGCAAAAATTGCAAAAAATTGGGATTATCGTGATAAAAGAACATTCGTAGACGTTTTTTGAATTTTTATCGTATTTCTTATTGTATTTAATCGTGTCTAATAGATTTTTTTCAATTTTTTTGACTGCGATTTCTTGATATTTCATCGGGTTTTTCCCATTTTTGAAGCTTTGCTTCTTTTGGCAGGGTATTCTATACATATACGCTGAGCGAAGCGACCTAACTGGGAAAACGGGAGCACCCCGTCACGAGCAAATGGACACACAAAGTGACACACGCAGCTATCTATCCCCTCCCCCTACGGTACGGGAATTAGGAGGATTAGATGGGCAATTATTTTATACAAATTCATCAAATTACCGTGAATCACCGTAAATTACCGGAAATTTCCGGAAATCGATGGAAATTTTTTGATTGAATTTTGAAAAACAAATATCATTTTCGAAATCAGCGACCCCGAAAATGTAAACAAAAGTTGATTTTCAATCCATACTCTATTTTTTTTATGCAAGTCAGCCGCCATTTTGTGTCCGCTATTTCCAATTTTGAAAAACATATATCATTGTCGAATTTAGCGACCCCGAAAACGTAATGGAAAGTTGATTTTCATTCCATACTCTATTTTTTATGCAACTCAGCCGCCATTTTGTGTCCGCTACTTTCAATTTTGAAAAACAGATGTCATTTTCGAATTCGGTGACCCCGGAAAAGGAAATAAAAGTTGATTTTTATTTCATTCTCTAATTTTTTACACAAGTCGGCCGCCATTTTGTGTCCGCAATTTTGAATTTTGAAAAACAAATATCATTTTCGAATTCAGCGACCCCAAAAACTTCCGGATATATACCTTCCAATACGATTATTACATGCTTAGGGGTTTTGATCGGAAATTCGGGGTTTTGAACCACTGTGCGCCTCAAAGAAATCGTTCCCAAAAGAAGACGGGCAAGCTAGGGCAAAAAATTTCAACAACACTATATTGGGGACACCTTCCCGTGTACAGCAAAGTAATAATCGAAGCGGCCTGGTGTGGCCTGGATAACTGATCCTTTATCGAATTTCGGAATTTTTACTGCGCGAAATAGAAAAAGGAGCGCGATCATTCCGACGTCTCTTGCAGACGCATGCATTACGATTTCTACTTCAAACTAGTACAGAAATATTCTACATACCTTAACGGTTAAAATCTATGAGGTCAGGAAATAATGGTCAATTTGCAACTGCCGTTTTTCGACATTCACATTCCACTCGGACGCGCGAGACTTTTCAGCTGCGTGTCAAGTGTTCGGCGGAACGTTCGAAGTTGAGCGTATACCTTGTCGAAACTAATAAATATAAAAATCTGCTCTTTTGGATTTCTGGACAGAAATGCACCTTCTACACGTATAGTGAATTTCATCTCGTTCGGAAACTGCCAATTTTTGAGGTTTTGACCGGAAATTTGGGATTTTGAACCACTGTGGGCCGATGCAGTATATATGCAGTAGACTCTGCGCTTCCCGTTCTCACATGTCTTCCTTTCGCCCACTCTTGCTCGGGACGGCGCGGCGCACACTCAACGCACCGCGTCTGTGTATTGAACACGGACATACACGTTGCGCACGAGTAAAAGCATTTATGATGAATAGTTCTGATAGCAATCCATCTGAAAGTTCATGTCTACATATAACACTTGAAACTGACAAACTTTAATAATTTAACTTCTTTGAAATTTGAATCTCCGATTGCGATCAACTTTATACTTCCTGCTACAATATTTCTTTTACTGGCGTGCATGTATGCATAAAGTGAGAGGATAGCTGATTTCTTCCAATCGAATTATGAAATAACAGTCAAATTCATGATTTTCTTTCAACGCGAAAGAGCAAAGCTTCTGTCAGCGGTCCCGCGACCGCTCTACTTTTTTGAGTGTTTGACGGAATATGGTCCAAATACATTATAGATTCGGATCAAGCAGATTGAATCACCTGAAAATCTCCTTCGATCTGAGTCTGAAAATTTTTGTTTATCAAGATATTCCCAATTTTTTGCGATTTCTGCAATTTTCATGCGTTCTTTACAATTTTCTTGGATTCAAAACGGCTTGTGATCTAAGGATACTTGAAATTAGTATTCAACAGTTCAAAATACATGAAAATTATGCTTGTCCTAGATCCACAAATTATTTTTATTACTAAAACATCCAATTTTGGCTATTTCTCACGAGTTTTTACAATTTACTCGAAAATGGAGGGTGTACGGCCTAAATTGACTTCAAATTCGGATTCAGCGGGTCGAAACACATGCCCGTAGATAGGTCGCATCGGTGTACAGCAAACCCCTTCTTTTTTGTGTGCCAATGTTATGAGAATATAGAAGTACTGTCGTAAAAGAGAGCTTTTTATTTAATCTGTAGTCAACATTTCATAACTATTTGTCAATGACTCATAACAGTATGCTTTTATTGACTTCTTCCAGCAAGAATAGGTTCAATTTTTTTCATTGATAAGATAATCGTTTTGGTGAATCATTGAAACAAGTTTAACATATTCCACATCTTATATAAGTTACAGCCCAGAATATTCTTTGAAAATCTATTCACTCACTCTAGCAAAATGAGGGTTCTTATTATTTTTACTCCACTGCTCTTTACTTTCTTGCTATTTCTTGATTCTGTTCGTAAGTAGAAAATAACAAAATACCAAACCATTTATATATTGAATCACATACAGCATGCGCTTCAAAATAGATGAAACATATAAGTGCTTTCCATCTTGTTGAGTTATTATGGACGCTCTGCTTCCCATTTACCAGAAAAAACCTTCTTCTGGATTGCTCCAAACGCATTTGTTATAAATTATTTGTTATCCTATTTCGTAATGAACTAATTTGGATGCATCACCATGTGTATTTTCACTGGTGACTGCGTCGACGTTTCCACCATGGATGCCAATATGTAGTCCAAAAATATTAGTTGACATATTTTTTCTTCTATATGCGTCTGTATATTCATCTCTTCTGTGAAAGGAACGTTATATAATTTCAAAGTGAACATATATTTAAACATCTTACATCTTGATATTTGGACTATATTCGAAGATTGATTATTCGCAGAGCATATGCTTCAAAAAAGTTTAAACATATGTTATCATTGTATAAGTGTATTCCATCTCATTGCGTCATCAGAAACATCATGTTTAAAATTTACTTGAAAAGACGCATCATCTGCTATGAACTCATTTGTTATGAATCATTTGTTATCATATTCCATTATGAAGCTTATTGGAATATATTGCACCGTGTATTTTTATGGGTGTCCACGTCGACTTTTTCACCGGGGATGCTAACATATGGTCCAAAAATTCTACACAACATATTTTTTCTACTTTGTCTAGAAAGAGATTAGAAAGACAGACTTCTGATCATGAGTGGAATATGATATAATATCTATTTAAACATCTCACATCCGTATTTTTGGACCTTTTTCGAAAAATGATTATTCGCAAATGCTTCGAAACAGTTGAACCACAAGTTGCCATTGTATAAGTGCATTTTATCTTGTTGCTTCATTAAGGATGTTATGTTTCGCGTTTACCAAAAGGAGCTCTTATAAATTTCTTGAACCTCATTCGTTATAAATCATTTGTTACTGTACTCTATTATGCAAATTTTCTTGATGCATCACCATGTGTATTTTTACGGATACCCATGTCAACTTTTTTACCAGGGATGACAACATATGGTTAAAAAATTTTTATTTGCAATTTTTTTCTACCGCGTACAAGTAAAAATATGAGGCAAGATAACTATGATCACAATTTCGAACTGCACACTTTCATCGCTTGAGAAAAGGATATTTTTATGGGCATTAAGCTCAGAATGTTGAATTTCGAACATTTATAAATTTTGAATAATTTAATTCTAGTTGATTACATTTTGCATAGTTTCATTTAAACAGCAAAAATTTATAATCGTTTACCAGATATATACGGGAATGGGCTTTGAAGATAGGAGAGCTTCTCAGAACAGTTTAGAAAATATCTTACTGAACCTTCATAAATTTTAATCTGAACCAGGGTCGTCGGAGCCGTGTGGGCTGGGTGGGCCTGAGCCCACCCATGAACTTTGATGGGTTAGCCGAGCCCACCCATTAAAATTTCAGCTACTCACAATTTTATATTTCTAAGCTTTTTTTGCATTTAAAATTCATAATTCTATTCATTTTATATTTGAAGGGCTCCACGGCAAAACCATGAAAGTCCATCAGGACAAATTTTTCAGGAGAAGGAAAAAACCTCAAAAATCGAATTCTTAAAAGAAAGGAAAAATTGAGAAAGTACATTCGAGATTTGATGGAGCTCTACAGATCTCAATAAACAGAATTTCGAAAAAGTTGATACTTTTCGAGAGAAATAACCTCAAAAATCGAATGCGGTCAAAACGGTGTAAGTCCATCCAAATTTTGATCTTTTTTTAGACTCAGGTTAACATAAAACGTATGTTCAAAATTTTAAAAACATATTCCAATTCGAACAGAAGGCTAAAAAGTGGAAAAGTAGGTTCGAAAAATCGTTTACTTGAAAAAAAAATAAAAGTAGAAAAAATAAAAAATCGAGATAATACTTCCAATTGCACTTACAAAATGGTAAACAAATTGAACGGTAACATGTGAATCAACGCGACTAAGCAGACTACGCTGAAGACGAATGCGCATGTGTGTTGCGCAGGTATGCCCATGGCACTTACACGGTTATGGAAAATCACGAATTTTAAAAACCCACTTCTGGTTTGAATTTCGATGTATCCTTTCACGACAATTTGCGGCAGAATTTTAGAGAATTATTAAGCTAATAAAAGGTGTTTTCAAAAAAATGGAACTTACACGATTATGTCGTGGAACTCTTCATTTGGTGAGCCCACCCATGAAAATATTCGTTCCAACGCGTCTGATCTGAACGTTAAAATTTAAACGTATCTTACTATCAAGAAAATCACACATCTTTGGCTTCCGACATAAATTAACCTGAGCGAAATTATTCATTCAGGCTTCTCGTTCAAAATCTCAAAATCCTAGAATATTGTCCTAATTTGGATAGAAAGATAAAACGCTCGTAATTTTTTATCAAAATTAGTTATTCAACCAAGCATTGGTAAATATATTCTTTAACTATGTAATAAATATAATATAATAATAATAATATAATATAATATAAGTTCATTTTCACATAAAACCAATACCATCTCATTATGATGAGAATGTAAGAAACACGTGAGTTGTCTTTGGGACACCCGGCTGGAACGAAGCTTATTTCTTTATGGAAATAATATACAATGACAATATTGTTAAGATAATATTTTTCAGTATGTAAGCTATGTCTCTAAAAGTGTCCAAGGAGATCTAAGCTGCTAGAGTGTCTAGACTATATTCGTAACATGAAAACAAGCCTAGTCTATCGAACCGTCTCATGTACATCTATCTGAACTCCTAGACCTCATTCATTGCATGAATACAAATCCAGTCAATTGAAACAATTAACATTTTTGTTTTGACATAACTTATAGGAAGGAGCTGAGATGAATATACATGAAGCTCTTGCGGCATATAACGTTTCATAGCAACTTTTGCTTGTAAATATTTTTTAATTCTAAGAATAATATAAAAATGATCAGTTCATATTAACAATGAATCACGAAGACTATAAATATAATATACATTGATAATATTGTTTACTAAAATTTTTCAAAGTGTGGGCTATTTTGATAAAAGTGCTGAATAAGACATCTATACATAATTCATAATTATGATCATGAAAATAAATAGTGCGATACTCTAATTTTACATAAATGCATCTTTTTAAAAATCCTACTGTTTTCTATTTTCACTGATTATTCCTTTTATTATTTATAAAAAATTAAAACGATATATATATATATATATATGTATATAAATTAAAATTTGGTTGAACAACCACCGCGGGGCCCACCTGGGAGCAACTATCATTCAAAGAATGGAACCAGCTCCCAGTCGAACCGCGGTTGAATACACCTATGGCCACGTCTCACGACCGTTGAAACCTTCGTGTGTCTTAAGCATGCGGAGCGACCCAAGAATGACCGCTCTTTGCATGGGGATGGCTTTGAGGTTGCTAACCAGTGAAAGCGTCGCACTTTTAAGAGCACCGATGATAAGAACAATTAATTGAACCGAATATCCTTGATGTTGCCGTTGTAGGTATTCTCTGAGATCTTTGTATCTCTCCTTTTTCTCGGTTCCCTTGTCTTTGATGCTGTAGTCGGCTGGAGCCGAGAATTCGATCACAAACATAGTTCGGTCACGCTTGTCAAGGAGCACGATATCAGGTCTTGTGTGTTGAATTGGGGCTATTGTCGAGAAATCGTAGTTCCAGTGAATTCGGCACTCCTCGTTCTCAACAATAGACTCAATCCCCCTTGGAGCGTTCGGCAGGGCAGGGTCGCGGCCAACA
>WSXT02216545.1:0-11044 GCA_011762715.2 Neuroterus valhalla | reverse complement strand
CTTATTCTACAAAACTCATCTTTTCTGGTCCAAAATTTGACGAATTTTTCGAAAATTTATCCTATGAAATTGTGATATTATCTTTTACGGTAGAAAAATAATCTTCCGGTTGAAAATTTACCATGCTTGGCTGAAAATTAACTTTCTGTTGAAGATTAGTCTGATTACTACGAATAATCCCATCTTTTAGGCTAAAAAATTTAACTATTCTGTGTTCGAGCAATCGTTCGATAAAGAGTGCATTTTTTGTTGTTGAAAATTCCTCTTCTTCGGTTGAAATTCCATCTCTGCTCCCAGCAAATATTTCTCGTCATGTATATGCTTATTGGAAACGCGAAATAACGCCTAATAAACGTGAAATGTTCGTTAGGCCAAGAATAAAAAATTGTGGAAAATTGGCATTATAGCAGGGGTGTCCAACGCAAGGTTGGTGCGCTTCTCCTTTCTTCCCCTTCTCCGAGCGCTTCATCGAGAATTCTCTACTCGTTTCGCCACGGGCTTCGTCTGACTACGCCTGACCACGCCTACTTGCGCTATGTTCACACAGCCCAGTCGCTGAGGACCCCTCTCCACATCCCGCTAACCGCAGGAACACATCAAAGGTGGCAAGAGAGGAGATTGACGAGTGACAGTTATTTACACCGTGGCTTACGCGTTGGACACTTCTGCATTATAGTTTATGGTCGGCTCCTCAACCCTGCAACTTATAAAACTAATGGTGAAAATCTAAATCTGGTTTCGAATGTCTTCCCTATCTTCTACTCCTCCCCTTTCAATGTAGGAGTCTTATTGCCTATTGTTATTAAAAATTATAAATCTTCTTTTTCAGTTCTACCAAAGAAATGGTCAGCCATATCCGATTTGCGACAAAGATAATCTGATTGTCGAGGTAACAGAGGGAACCCGGAGAGTAGCAACGCTTATAGAATTAGGAGGAACTGATCCCCTCGCAGCAAACACAGCAGTTGTAAAATTTACAGTCAGACACGCTGGACAATATCGCTTAGCTGTTCTAATCGGTTCATGCCACGTCCATGGCAGCCCCTTCCTGAAAAATTTTCTGCCTGGTACTTTTTTTGCTTCCACTCTTTCTATTATCAAATTTTTAAATCCAAAATCTGATCCTCAGGAGAGAATCTAAAATTCATGTCCTTGTTTCTTTCCAGGTCCTCCAGATCCAAACAAAACGGTCTTCGTTCGACAGAGTTCGACTGTCGTCTGCACTGCTGATGTTCCTCATTCGTTGACAATAGAACCACGAGACGAATATGACAATCTTTGTATTTTTGGTCCTGGAGATAAGCCTACGGAAGGATATCATGTAAATATTACGCAGGTGAGAATCATTTTCATTTTGGTTGATTTTTTTCCATAATTAGGGTTGCTACTAAATATGATCACCTGAAAGACCTGTGAGACTTGGAAAAGTCATGGAATTCAATAAAAATAACGTTTATTAATAGAACTAATACATGTCTCGCCTCGAATAAGTAGAGCCCAAGAGTTCTTAAAAATCAAGTTTCCCTGATGTATTTTCCCAAGGATACCCCCCAGTTATTGCGAGCCAAAATAAATCGTACAAAGTGATTTTAAGAACATTTTTTTTTCATTTTTAACAATCTTCAACCTCATCTCTTTCGAAAACGACGCCTAATAAAAACAGCAGTTTAACGTCAGAGAGAATTTGAGAGTAACAATGCATTAGAAATTTCAACTAGTAATAAGGTGGCGATCCTAGCGGCCACTTGTTCCTAATGGGTCAATATTCAATATTGTCAGAATATTCGAATCAAATGCCTTCGATAGCGGGATAGACTCTCCGTGTGTAACTCCTTGTTCGGCTATTATCGGCGCCGGGCCGGAGCCGAAGTTAGATTGTGTGTGTGAAGTATACCCACTAAGATCCACGCGGCGCACACTTGTACACTCTTTAGAGTCCACATTTATTTACCGACGTGGTTTTCGGCATGCAGTATTCTGCACCACCAAACGAGTCATGGATACAATAATCGATATCAAGGATATATCAATAATATGGACCTATTATGAACAAGTGTCCGCTAGGGTCGCCACCTTATTAATAGTTGACATTTCTAATGCATTGTTACTCTCTATTTCTCTCTGTTAACGTTGAATATTTTTCCCTTTCCTAAAATCTATGAAATTATATCCTTATTAGATTTTTAAATTGGGTATTCAATAAACTTTTTCGATGAATATAAAAAATTATCAAATATTCACAAGCATATCATTTGATATAAGAATGGTTTGGAGGGAACGAAAATTGGCTTCTTTCACTAAAATTGCGGGAACACAATTTTAGCGATTGAAAATCTCTTTCTTTCGAAGACGACGCAAAATATGAACGACAATTCATAGTAAGGAATAAATGTATAAAATTATATCTATCGTAGACGTTGATTTTTTTGTAAATAGGAATAGGCAATAAAAATCGACTGAGATAGCATTTAGTGAAACAAACTTTGAGATTTATATTTGACAAACTTTCTTTTTACTCTCAGTTTAGTAACAATTTGGAATACATGTTCTATGAGATGATTAAGGTTCCTGAGATCCAAAGTAAAGAAAAATTGGCTTTTGTAACTGAAATCCGAGGAAAATAATTTCAACGATTGGAAGTCTATTCTTTTCCCAAAACGACGCAAATAATAAACAGCAATTCTTTATATATTGTGAGAATTTTTGGTATGCAGATTAATTCCCAGGTTTTTTGTCCATAAAAAAGGTTTTCCATTTCGTACAAATAGCAATTCATTGTTAAAAACTGGTCAGCTTCATGGAATTTATAAAATTGTACCCTTACAAGATGATTGTATTGTGTCTTCACAAATAAAAAGGGAAATTGAAAAAGTCGATAAAAGTCGACTTGAATAGTATTTAGTTTAACAAGGTTCAGCATTATATTTCCAAAAACCATGTTTTCTAGTTCAGTGAACTGTTAAACTAAATGAATTTTCAATCGATTCCATTCATTTTTTTCTGTTTGAAAATTTGCTTCAATATACAAGATGAAGTATATAGTGAGGGTATAATTTTATAGAATTCTAAAAATGAACCAATGTCTATCCATCTATATTTTGTGTCGTTTCCGGGGAAATGAGATTATTAATCGTTGGAAAGTATATTTCTCCGATTCTATAAAAGAAGCGAATTTTTATTTACGTTGCAGTTCATGAACTTCAATAATCTCATGGAACATGTTTTCCCATTGTTACTGACCTGGGAGCAAACCTTCGTTTCTAATAAAATTTTTAAGTTCCAGGGTGGCGACTTGACCGGGAAATCGGGAAACTACCGTGAATTTTATTCACCGGGACAAAACCGGGAATTGATTTTAGAAAAATCGACGAGAAGTTACTTGGCTTAACCGAGACAATTGAAAATTTCAACGTAAAAATACGAATAATCTTGTTATGAATTGAAAAGAGATTTTATCATTTCATTTAAAGAATGTACATTCCTTTAGTCTGATTCTAAAACTTTTTAAATATATCTATACTTTATAAGAGAAAGAATTTTCTTTTTCTTTATCACAAGAAAAACCTGTTGCAAATTTGTTGCTCTGTGAGTTTTTCGAGCTAACTCAAGCTTGATAAACGAATTGATGATAGCTCAAACATACAGAAAGAATTGTCATCTTGATTTCTTTCAGAAAATGTATTTATTTCGTTTTATTTGCTTCCTTCTCATTTATCTGAATTGGGACCGGCAATTCTGGAAAATAATTATTGTTTTATGTAAGGACAGGGAGTTTTAGTGGAGGAATATAATTCCACTTGGAAGAGGGAATTCTTTACATGGAACAGGAACTTTTAAAATAAATATAATTCGGATTCAGAAGAGAGGAATTAAAAAAAATCGTTCTTACAACTCATAATTTGTCAAAATTTGAAAGTCCCCTCTTCTTTATTTCAAGTGAAGAAAATGCTTCGAGCAGTTTTCAGAGTAGAAGTAACATTGCGAAGAAGGAATATTTCTGAATTATGATAGAAAACTCTTTTAAATTGTTCGTTGCGAATTCATCCTTTTTTATTTGAAAATTCAACTACTTGGTTTACCTTTTTGAATTGGAAAATCAATCATTTTTTTGAAAAATCTATTTTTTAGTGTAAAATTATCTTTTTCTTTGAAAGTTTATTCTCTTTTTAAAAACACCTTCTTTGCGGTTAACAATTCAAGTTATACAGTTGAATATTTTCCATTTTTTATGAAAAATTATTCTTTTTATTGTTCGAAATTCAACCATTTTGTTGGAAATTTTTATTTTTTTGTTGAAAATTGATATCTAGTCAAAATTTTACTTATTCTAGTTAAAGGTCCATCATTTCAGTTGAAGATTCGTCTTTCTGGTTTGGAATTCAACTACTTAAATTGAAAATTTACCATTTTTGTTGAAAATTCATTATTTTGTTTAAAAATGTGACAACTTGTTTGAAAGTTGGTTTTTGTTTGTAACAAGTAATTTCTTTTCACTGAAAATTCAACGTTTCTCAATGGGGAATTCCATAGTTGTAGTTGAAAATTCACTTGTTTGGTTACACATAATTTTTTTCAAATTTAAATTCGAGTATTCAAATTTTGGTTGGCAATTTGTCTTTTTGAGTAAATATTAATATATCTGTTTGAAAAGTCAACTCTATTAGTTGAAGATTCTTTGTTTCAGTTAAAAACTCTCATGTTTGGTTTTAAGTTGGTCTTAAATTGGTTTTACGAACAAAAAATGTTACTGTTCCATTCTCGGTTGAAGATCATTGTTTTTTCAGTTTGAGATTCATGTATTTTGTCGAAACATTGTATTTCTTGATAAAAAATTGATCTTCTTAAGGTTTGAAAATTCATTTCCTCGTTCAAATATTCACATTCATGGTTGAAAATTGAAGTGCTCCAGTTAATCATTTATCATTTCAGTGGAAAATTCATCTTCTTGGTATGATTGATTGTTTTCAATCGTGAGTTGAACTGTTCCAATTTTTTGTAAAGGAATCATATTCTTTCATGAAAATTTTTGTACTTTCTTCAAAATTAATTTATTTTTCAATGTTTGATCTGTTGTGTTGAAGAATGTTCAGAATAAACGTCATGAAATGAAACAAATGTTTGTGTTTTGCGACAAACATGAATATGTAACTTTTAGTTGACCGGAAAAATTGGGAAACTTGACCGCCAAATCGCCACCCTGAGTTCGTTTAACTACCTGCTTTTTTAGTCGATTTTTTTCAATTTTCTTTGGAAGAATTTGTTAAAATGCACAGAAAAAAAGCATCTAGTAAGGGTTTAATTGTGTAAATTTAATGACAAAGAACAATTGTGAACTCTTAATCGCTGTTCATATTTTGCATATTTTCCGAAATAAATGAGATTTTCTTGCGTCGAAAATTAGGAATTGGATTTTTTTCAAACAGGCGTATAACAGTTCATCTTTGGCTTAAAATAACCAGGGGCCATGCCCGAAACACTTGAGGAAGAGAAACTTGATGTGCAAGCACGTTTGGGTTGAACTCAAACGAGGCTCGTCGCAAACATGATATGATTCCGAAATTTTAAAGAAATTTTTGTGTATAATATGATTGAGAATTGTTTGGAATTCAATATAATTGTTCAAAAGTTCTTCGAATATTTTTCTAAATAGACTGTAAATGTGTTCCCAAAATTCTGAACAAAATTTTCTTCGAAAACTGATCTTGAACTTTCACTTCCCAAGAATAATAAATTTTTTTCAAGGAAAGCATTCATTTACGGAAGCGTTGAAGGCAATAAAATTTTTCAATTCTTAAAATGTATCGAAAGTTCTGGATTTTCAATTGAAGTCAATATCTTTCACACTTCTATTTATTTAAAAGAATGTATCGTTAAGGATTTCCTTTCTGTATTTGAAATTTTTCAATTCTAACTTTGTGAAATTTAAGATTTTTCAATTCGAAACCTGAACAATAGAAATAGTTGCACATTGAAATTATCCATACCTATAGAATTTATACTTGGAAGTATTCGTGAGTTTTCAAATATTACCTTTTTCATTCTTAGAAAAGGGAATTGATACCATAAAAAAATATAAATTGTAGCTGATAGAAAAATGAACAATTCTGTGAGTTCATTCATTCAAATTTGAACAATCTTCCATTAATATCGCGTAACAGTAAATAGAAATATAAAAGTTGTTTACATTATTGTTCGGAATGCGTACGAAATTCGAGAATTGCAAATTTTCAGCAAGTGCAATTGAAGAATTGAGACTTCCGATGCCTTAGATTTTCTCGATTTTTTGAATCCCTTAAAATAACCAAATAATTTATTTGAGGGATAGATGATAATTTTTTGATTTTCAAGTTAGAAACTGTTCGAAAGTTGAAATTTCAAACGTCTGGTTTAGAGATACATTAAATTTGTTCAACTGCGATTCGTTCCAAAACTTCAAATTTTATAGTTGCCACTTGTTGAATTCAAAGTTTAACAGTTTGAATCTTGAACATGTTGGCAATTTCAAAAGAATTTAAATAAAGCATTAGTATTTTGAAACAATGGTGATTTGAAATTCATTTTGAAAATTAAGTTGCACGATGCTGAACCAAGAGCGCGTTATTTTATAGTTCATAACATTCAAAGGACGTTTAATTCTCTACGACTTTATTTGTGAGTTGCAACCTGACTTGCTATCTTCAGAATGTAATATTTCATAAATTTCTTCAAAAAATTGATTACCAACGTGGCGACTTGACCGGGAAACCGGGAAATGATCGGAAATTTTATTGATCAAGAAAAAACCGAAAAATGACCGGGAATTTCATTTAAAAAGCGGAAATTTTTTTAACTCAAACTAGGCTATTAATAATTCTACCGAAAAAATACGAGAAATGATTGCTTTCTTTCTTGTGTCAAAAAGATATATTATCATTTGATTTTAGGAATTAAACGTTCCTTTAATGTGATTATCAAAAGATTTGGATACATCTATACTTCATGAGAGGAAGAATTTTTATTTTTTTATTATGAGGAAAACGTTTTGCAAATTTGTTCCCAAACATACAAAGAGAATTATTATCGTCTAAATTTTTTCAAAAAAATGTTTTTATCGCGTGTTATTTGCTTTTCCTCATTCTTCTGACTTTGGGAAAGAATTTTCAGAAAATAACAATAGTTTTTGTTTTAGGACAGGAAGTTCCTGGAATCGTTCCTCCAATTAAAAATTCATCACAATTTTCCCTCTTAATTTTAAAAGAAGGAAGTACTTCAAGTAATCTTTATTAGAGTAGAAGTAGTATTCCAAAGAAGAAATATTTCTGAATTATGATAGAAAACTTGTTTATATTGTTCACTGCAAATTCATCCTTTTTGAGTTGAAAAATCAACTGATTGTTCAAAATTTCAAACTTGTTTGCTGAGAGTTAAATTGTAATGTTAAAGTTGCATTATTTCGATTCAAAATCCACCTCTGGTTGAAATTGTAACTACTTTGTTAAAAATCAGTCTATCTGTTTTTGGTAAAAATTCAAGTATTAAGTTGAACATTGATTTTTCAATTTGCAAATTAAACTATTTCTTCGAGAATTTATGTACTACCTAAGTGGAAAATGGGCCTTTTTTGTAGAAAATCAATCTTTGTGGTCGAAAATTCATCTTCTTGCTTAAGATACATCTATTCATTTGAAGATTCATCATTATATCTGAAAATTCATCAGTTTGGTTGAAAATCGATTTCTTTAACTGAAAATTGAACTGTTTCATTTTTAGTGGAAAGTTGATCTTTTCTAGTTCAAAATTCGACAATTCGGTGAAAATTGGTCTTTTTCAATTCGAAATTCAATTATTTCGTTGAAACTTCACATATTTTGTTGAAATGTCGATTTTCTGGTAGAAAATTATCTTTCCCTTCGGAAGGTTATATTCTTCCTCAGAAATTTTTCTTAACGGTTAACAATCCAACTTATACGGTCAAACATTTTTCATTTTAGTCGAACATTCATCTAGTTGAAAACTCTTATGTTTGGTTTAATATTAATTTTTCAAGACAAAAATGGCACTATTCTATTTTTGTTAAAAAAAAATTATTTTCATAGTTCAAATTTCTACCTATCTTTTGGAAAATTGTCTTTTTTGCTTGACAATTAATTTTGTGTCAAAAATTAAACTATCCTAGTTGAAGGTTTATCAGTTCAGTCAAAAATTCGTCTTTCTGGTTTAAAATTCAACTACTTTAGTTGAATATTTAATATGATATTTGATTTTTTATCATTTTGTATAAAAATGTGATAATTTGTTTGAAAGTTAGTTTTTGTTTGTTTCTTGAAAGTTGTCTTTTTTACTTATAATTTTTTTTTCAACTGAGAATTTTACTTATTCCATCTGAAAATTCCATAGTTTTATTACCCATTCTTTCAATTAAAAATTTGAGTATTCGAATTTTCGTTGACAATTTCTCTTCTTTAGTAAAAGTTAATTTATCTTTTTTAAAACTCAAGTCCTTCAGTTGAAGATTCTTTATTCTAGCCTAAAACTCTTATGCTTGTTTTGAAATTGGTTTTTTTAACTGAAATTTTTAGTGTCCCATTTGTGGTTGGAAACCGTTATTTTTTTGAGTTCGAGATTCGACCATTTTGTTAAAACGTTGTTTTTTTTCTTGGAAAATTATTCGTCCTACTTGGAAATCAATCTTCATGCTTGAATATTACGCTTCATGGTTAAAAATTGAAGCGCTCCAGTTAAATATTTATCTTTTTATTTGAAAATTCATTTTCTTGGTTGAAAAATGAGCTGTTTGTTTAGAAATCCGTTTTCTTTTTTTGTTATCGTAAATTGATTTTTTCAATCATAAGTTCAACTGTTCCAACCCTCGTAAAAGGAATGATATTTTTTTTCGAAAATTTTTATATTCTTTTCAAAACTGATATATTTTGCAATCTTTGATGTGATATAGATATTTTACTCCAAGTTGAGCGGAAAATTGGAAAACTTGGCCTTGAGAAACCGGGAAATGACCGGAAATCTGAAATCGTCCGCCGAATCTCCACTCTGATTTTATTTCTATTGCATTATAAAAACATCAACTTTGTGAAGATGAGTGAATTGCCTGATAATATGATTTGATTTCAGATCGGTAGTGTAGGAGAAGAAAAGACGCCAGTCAATTGTAAAATCCAACTGGATTACGATTCCCCAAATCAGAGGATTCGATTGAAAGTTAGTTTCCCTAAAGGTGGATGTTTTCACGCCAGTGTGAGCTTAGGCGGCCTGCAACTTCACAACGGAGACTTCTCTATTATAGTTCTTGAAAGTAAGCAAATTAAATCAAATCACCGTGGTCTGATCCAAATAATAAGTACGTACAGCTACCTTTCGATTTAAGTCAGCTTATGGGGTTCTAGAGAAAAATAATTCCTAGAAAAGAGGGACAACCTTTCATGCACTACTTCGAGTAGAAGTAACGTTGCTCAAGGTTACAATTGGGCCTCTAATTTAATTCCCGACTGTCTGATTGTCCTGTTTAGTTGCTTCTCCAATGGTTTTTTTCTTTTTAATTATTGCGAAATGCAACCTATTCGTATAAGCGTATGTTTTAATGATTTATTTTCATTTTTGTAAGAGGTCAGCGGAATTTTTCGATATTTGATATTTGATATTTTATCCTTAAAAAAATTATCAATTCCTGAGTTGATATCTGAAGATTTTTTTTACTGAAGAATACGTCTTTTTTGGAAGCAATGTGCCGTTGGAAGTTTTAATTGAAAACTTTCACTCTGAAAGTTTCAAAAAGCAAAATTTATAATTCCAGAGAATTTTCGAAGAAACTAAAATGTTTTTTTCAAGCCAAAGCGACGGATTTTATACAAACCAGTGAAAGCATTTAACCAAAAATATGATTTTTCCACAGAAATAAGTTCACCTTTTACCAAAGATTCAAATTTGAAGAAAAGTATTGGATTCCTCACTAAATAGTTCAATTTTCTATGAAAGATATGAGTCTTCAACGGAGGAGTAATTCTAAACCAAATAACTTTTCCTGAAAATTGTTGAATTTTAGAGCGGGAACTACTAATTCTTTGCAGAATGGTTAAATTTTCATCAAAAAGGTTAATTTACAACTAAACAACTGAAATTCCACCAATAAAAGTGGACCCTATAACAAAAAAAATAAAGAAAGAAAGTTATCCACCCTTAAATCAAGTAGTTGAATGAGCAACCAAAAAGATGAATATTCTTCCAAAAAGATCAAAGTTTTATCGAAAAATACTTATTTTTAACGAAACACGGGAATTGTCAATAAAACTGTTGACTTTTGAAGCCAAAAAGAGGCATTTTTCTAAAATGATTGAATTTTCAGATAAATATTCCAATAAACAATTTCATTTCAACCAAACTTATGAGTTTCCAACGAACAAGTTCATTTCCAACCGGATAGTTTAATTTTCTACAAACCAGTCAAGGTTACGAAATAGTTTTGAATTTTCACCCATATGGTTAAATTTTTTATTAGATTTATGTATTTTTTCTACCAAAAATATGCATTCTTAACGAAAAAGTGTTTTTAAACCAAAAGTTTGATATCCCCAAAGATAAATGAATTTTCAAGCCAGAAAGAAAAGTTTTTTTGAATAACACTTGAATTCTCAACAAGCAGGCTGATGTAGAAATAAGTAATATGAATTTTCAGCAAGAAAGATAACTCATAACTATATAGCTTTTTCTAACGAAATAAGGATCTTCAACTGAAAAAATGGATTATTAATAAAACACATGAGTTTCCAACAAAAAATTTCAATTTTTAGTTGATGATACATTTAAATTAAAATAGGAATAGTTAACTGAACGTCTGAAAAAAATGTGTTCTTAACCCGAAATGAAACGAATTTTCAACCAAATTTACAACTATACTGCAGAGATCAAATAGCTTGTACCTAATCTTAACGAGTTGAATCCGATACAAGCGCATGAAGTTATCCCACTATTTTCTAGTTTTTTTACATTCTCATTCTGAATGAGAAGGTATTGGTTTTATGTGAAAATTGACTTTCGCGGATTTGATGAAATC
>WSXT02216544.1:0-32526 GCA_011762715.2 Neuroterus valhalla | reverse complement strand
TGCCTGGCGCTGCAATCAGCACTCGAGTATATCTGCTCTGTAGCGTCGACTATAGCGGTGCGCTGACTTTTGCGTGTGGCCATGGTCAAATAGAGACACGGTGTGTTCTAGCGCTCGACCAATGAAAAAAAATTCTGAAACGCCGCCATGTTGGATAATTAACCAATCAGAAAGTGTTGCGGGAATTCAAGCCTAGAGTGCTATGTGATATAATTTCGCGCTAATTCATCTCATTCGTTGATTCCTCAATATGGCGGCGTTTTGGAGGAGCGCAGAACAGGATGAGAATTGGTCTACGGAGGGAACACACCATGTCTCAATTACACCATGTCTGTGGCATTTCTAGCGTCCCTGGCGATAAGAACTTGTCCCAACATCTCTATTGGTACGTTTCGAATACTTCACCACACAAAATTTATGAACAATAGTAGTCTTTACCATGAAAATTCCCAGAAACATTCCAAAACAATTATTTCACACTGATTCTACACGGTCTGCATGCTTTATGTGGCAGACAGTGTCAGAGGCGGAGCAAGGCTTTTTGGCGCTCGGGGCACGAAGAAAAACGTGCCGCCCAGCCGCCGATACTGCTGTTCTGATCAATAATCTCCCTCCATCAGTTTTTTTTTGAAGACGCGGTAAACAAAAAAGGCCTAGTTGTTAGTCATTCGGCGCTCCCCTGAACCTGGCGCTCGGTATAGCCGCCCCCTAGATCCGCTACTGGACAGTGTCACGGTTATATTGGATTCGGACATTTCAGTGGTCGATCGTTTTTCTTAACAAGAAATTCAACTGCTGCAGACGAATTTTCTCCGAGATTTTGGACAGATAAGGTAGAATGGTGATTGGGCATAGATCACAAGCAAAAGTAAGACGCCTAGAGCCAGAGAGGTTTCCATTATATCCAATGGTGCTGTAAGACAGAATGGAAAGCAGAGATAAATCGACGAATAGTAATACCATCTTATCCGATTGCTCTGTATATGATTGACTTCATAGCATTATACAGTACGCCTGAGCCGATCTGCCTAAATACAAAAGTGTTATCGGAAAGTGTCTGGATTATTTTTGCCGAATCCTTCAGGTCCTAAAGCAAAGATTTTGAGGCCTCTGCTGTAGGTATGGAGTCGATGTATAAGTCATTGACCGCAGATATATCCGGGATGATGTTACCTCATGTATTTTTTTCTGTACAGACAATACCCCTGCTAGATTAATTTTCTTACGGAAATGTTCGGATAAGGGCCTGTCAGACACTGATGAGAGGTGTCTCTTCTTTACATTTAAAGTGAGCCCTATCTCTTGTTCTGAAACGTTTTTCAACTGAGACAGAGAACCATGGCGGCTTTGGTTTGGCTATGCTGAAACGTTGGTTCGGGCGGAAGTCATTGACAAGTTCTGAGTCTAGGAAAGAGAAACGTTCAAATTCGCGGTCAGCCAAAGTACAATTGATGACAATTCCAGTCTGTCTGATTTTCGGCTTCATTATATGCCCGTTGATCTACACGTTTAAAAAACCTGACAGAAATAACACCTGAGTCGCTGACACGTAGGCCAACGCTAGAAAACAAAAGATCTAGGATTTCATTTGATCGAATTGGAGCATCAATTATTATTTGGTTCAAGCGAAATGGGCGTGAAATTGTGTACGATTTCTCACACCCAGGACTTTTATTTTCAATCATGTTGACATTAAAACCACGTAGACAGATGGTGTGATCTGATTCACAGGGCGCCCAATTTAAAGCATCTTCCGGAGTACCGTCCCAAGAGAAGTCTGCACTGGGAGTTCTATATACATACAGCCATAAAGATTTATCAGAAACAAGAGATTAGAAATTTGAACGATTTCATCACATTATTAGAATTAGAACTTAAAAAATTTCCTAAATGATAGTAGGTTATTTCACAATCAATACCTGAATTTTTTACTGAATGTCAAAGTTTGGGTTCAGGTGAGAATTCCCATTTTCGAATGATGGCCATCAGATCACTAAGGCTCCAAAATGAGTGTCTTCAACTCGAAAAGCGCTTCTTCAGCTTGTCAGTATCAACTTTGTCACACTATCAACAACTTGCTACGTCTTAGGAGCAACAGAGAACTTTCTATTGAATTTCAAAATTAAGGTCAGGTGTGAGTTCCTATTTTTGAATGATTACCATCAGATCCCTCCGGATATAAAACTGGTGCCTTCAACTCGAAAAGCGTTTCCTCAGCCTATCATTATTAACTTCGACACACTATCAACAACTTGCTTTGTCCTGGGAGCAGCAGATAATTTTCTATCGAATGTCGAAGTTTGGGTTCAGGTGAGAATTCCCATTTTCGAATGATGGCCATCAGATCACTTAGGCTTCAAAATTAGTGTCTTCAACTCGAAGAGCGCTTCTTCAGCTTGCCAGTATCAACTTTGTCACACTATCAACAACTTGATACGTCCTAGGAGCAACAGAGAATTTTCTATTGAATTTCCAAATTGAGGTCAGGTGCGAATTCCTATTTTTGAACGATTGCCATCAGATCCCTCCGGATATAAAACTGGTGTCTTTAACTCGAAAAGAGTTTTCTCAGCTTACCAATATCAACCCCAGCACACTATCAATAACTTGCTTTGTCTAGGAGCAACAGATAATTTTTTATTGAATGTCAAGATTTGGGTTAAGGTGAGAATTCCCTTTTTTGAATGATTGCCATCAGATTACTTTGGCTTTGAAACTAGTGTCGAAGTTTGGGTTCAGGTGAAAATTCCCATTTTCGAATAATGATCATCAGATCACTAAGGCTTTAAAACCAGTGTCTCCAACTCGAAAAGCGTTTCTGCAGCTTGTCAATATCAAGTTTGACGCACTATCGACAACTTTCTAGATCCTAGGAGCGACAGAGAATTTTCTGTTGAATGTCAAAATTTGGGTCAGGTAAGAATTCCTATTTTTGAATGATTGCCATCAGAACACTCCGGCTTTAAGACGAGTGTCTTCGACTCGAAAAGCGTTTCTCCAGCTTGCCAATATCAACTTTGACACACTATCAACAACTTGGTACGTCCTAGGAACTACCGAATATTTTTTTACTGGATGGCAAAGTTTGGGTTAAGGTGAAAATTCCCATTTTTGAATGATGGCCATCAGACGACTGCTAAGAAATTAGTATCTCGTAAAGCATTTATTCAGCTTGACAATATCAACTTTGACACACTATCAACAACTTGGTACGTCCTAGGAGCAACAGATAGCTTTTTAATGAATGTCAAAATTTGGGTAAAGGTGAGAATTCTCATTTTTGAACGATGGCCATCAGATCACTACGGCCAAACAAAATTAGTTTTAAGTACATATTGAAAACCTTGGCTTTCTGTTTCTATGAATAAATTGTCACAGTCGTCGAAATCTGATGTGCCCTACATACTATAAGTTGAGATTTACTCTAGGCTTTAATAGTATTTACTAAATATGTTCCTCTAAGAAAACAGAGCTACACTTCTTCATTCCACATGTTTGACATTTGCCTACATTTTATGATTTTAGATAACCTCAACTCATAATAGTTTTCCGTTGACTTTTTTAGTATGATTTACTTCTGTATTATTTCAAAAGAGCACGTTACCGGAAAAGGAGCTTTCCTTTTCCTGAGACTAAATCCAAAAACTGACATTCTATTATGTTTATTCCAGAAATTTGTTCGATTATGATTCTTGTGAGAACAGCAATGCATTTTATACATACATTATTTGATACCAGACGATAAACGGATACTTCTTAAACAGGTAGTAAGTTTGAAATAACCGAAACATACTATCAAAAAGTATATTGACCTTCCTACTTTTTATTACCCAGAATATCCAGTTGACACAAAATTAGACATGCAGAGCAAAAAATGACGCTTGCCAATAATGTCAAATAATTGATTATAGGCAGGAAGATATCTTTGCGCATCAGAGTCTGCGCAGTACGTTGGGACTGAGGCAGCCGAAAAAAGTGTGGTGGGAACTCTGAAACATCCCTGTTTGTCAGGTGTTGACTAGAATATAATGTTTCTGTTTGAGTTTTTTCAGACTGCCTTCATAATGCTGTCATAATGAAGTCTAAAATGGAATTTTAAAATCAAATACAAAATTTAAATATTCTCCTAAATCGAATGTCGGCCTGGTAGTTGTTTATTTTTAACCACAAAAGATTTGGAAGTAGAGAAGGAAAAAAAGGTTGACGAAATCGTTCTATTTTAAACCTAAAAAGACCAATTCTCAACAAAAGAGTTGAATTTGAATTTTCACACAAACAAAAGCAGCTCAAACCAAAAACGATGACTTTCAAACATAATTATTGGATTTCTTACAAAATAATAGAACTTTTATACAAATTGTATAATTTTTAAGTAGGTAGATCAGTTTCCAACGAAAGAAGGCGAATTCTGCATAGAGAATGTAATAGTTTATAATAAACCCAACGATGGAATCAATTTCCAACTCGACAGTGAAGTCTTAATCGAAAAAGATAAATTTTTAATAAAATAGTCGAATTTATCGAAATTCTAAGAAATGAAACAAATCCTCCATGGAGAAAGTAATATCATGCCCTTGAGGCCATGCTTTAGTTACTCGCTTTCTATTTTTATGGTTCTAAATTTCTGAAACTAGGAATAAATTTCAATTTTTATTCCTTTTTTTCAATCTTGTTTCGCTTCCCAAGAAAAAGGAACCATCAAAAGTTCCTCAGTGCCTTTTATTTATTTTTTCAGATTTTCAAATCGATATCTCAATTTTTTTGAAAGTGATTTGTTGCAAAAAAATATTGGTAAGGTAGAAATCGGGGAAGTAAAGCATGGCCTTAACTTGGCTCGACCACTGGCTGCCTGGCAAGTATGGGTGAAGTTCTTACACATGAATAATAATATCCCAAGGAAAACTCTTTTTTTAGCCCTTAGGGGGTGTCACGAGTCTATGAAAATTCACGAGGAGGAACCGAGTGCACCGAAGTCGATCGAAAATGTGGTTTACTCTCCCTGTGGGTATCGAGGATAGAAAATCACTCCTTCTTCTTCTAGAGAAACTTTTAAAGGACAAAAAAATGAAAGAAATAGAGTTTTCATTTCTTTTTTTTTTTTTGCAAAGTTTATTTTGAGTTCTTCATTCGATTTTTGCGATAAGAGATTAAATTTGCCGTGTCATGTTCTCCTTTTCTTCTATATCAATGATTCAGAATTGAGAAAAATTCAAAAATCATCATAATCATTCAAGATTTAATTAGTTTCATTGAATTGACACCATTTTTGTAATGAAAATACTGATAAACTTGCGTGGAGAGATTGGCTGCGTGGAATATTATTATGGCTTTGTGAAGCTCTTCACCTGGAGTGATTGCTAGAGAGATTATCTGCGACCTTTGTCGAAGCGGTGTCTTGGGACGAGTTCAATGTTTGTCGGAACAGCACTGAATGATACTTCCTTACCCCTGCCAACGAAATAATTGAGCAGTTAAAGGGACAACGATTTTCACCGAAAGATGTGGATTTTTCAATAAACAGACGAATTGTCAATAAAGCAAGGCATTCAATCTAAAGAGACAATTTCTCAACAGAAGAGTGAAATTTCCAACAGAGAAAGATTTTTAACTCCATAAGGAAACGTTTTATTAAATGTGGAATTTTCAGTTAAAAAAAAAAAAAGATTTTTGCGTAACGGTTGCATTTTCAACACAAAAGATCAATGTTTAACCAAGACAAGTTATTTTTCTACAAATAAAAGGATTTGGAACAAAATCATAAAACTTGAACGGCAAAAGATCAATTTCCAATGAAAAATGAATTATTCAAATTTTCAGTTGAAAAATTAATTTAAAGAAAAAAAGAAAAAAAATCATCTCCTATAGAATAATTAAATTATCAATTATAAATGAAAAGATGGATTTTTACTTCAATAACAAATCTTTAATAAAAAAATAAAAAAGTTTTGAACAAAGTATTTTACTTGTAACAAAGTAGTTAAACATAAATAATCTCTGCGAATGAATCTTCACGGAAAAAATTAATTTTCAACAAAGTAGTTCCACAATCAACAAAGGTATTGAATTTTCCACTAGAAAAGCATTCTCAATGTAAAATGGGATTTCCAAGGAAATTGTTTCATTTTTAATTCAATAAATGAATTCTGGAATAAAATATTGTATATAAATATTGTACATTATAAACATTTTGAGGCAACTAAGAGGAACACATTTTCAACAAAATAGTTGATTCATCAACTGCAACCAAATAATTTTCAATCAAATGGTTGCGTTTTGGGTCCAAAAATCAACTCCGCACCAAAAAAATGAATTTTGAATTCAAATGATTAATCTTCCGTCAAATGAATTATTTCTTAACAAAACAGTTGTTAAGTTTCATAACAAGAGAATCGAATTCTCAAAAAAAAAAAATTATAAGAATAAATAGAGTTATAATGAATCGAACCAAATTAATTTCAATCGAAAAGGTACTTTTTCCGAAAAAAAAGATACATTTGCAAACCAAAATGAGATACTTTGATTTTGAGTTGTAAGAATGCATTTCTCATCAAAGCAAAACGAATGCGTAAAGAACAATTGAACCCTCAAATAAGAAGGATTATTTCCAACATGAATAGTGAATCTGCAATTAAAAATATAAATTTTTGATAAAGTAGTTCAACGTTCAACCAAGAGGAGACAAGTGTTCTGTTTTTATTTCTATTGAGAAAAATCAAGCGAGCTTTCAACGAAACAACCGAATTTCCGACTGGACAATATATTTTCAACCAAATGATGAATCTTCGACCAAAAAATGAATTTTTTACAAAGTTATTCAGCTTTTAACCAAGGTTTTGATTTTCTGATAAAAAATACGAATTCTCAACAAAAAATACAGAAAATTGTTTCAGTTTCAAATACATAACAGTTTTTTTCACAAGTAAAAGACAAACTTTCAATAGAATAGTTGAAATTTTTTATGAAAAAGAGAAAGTTTCTACCAAGAACTAAATAGTTGAATATTCTGTTGAAAACATGAATGATGAATCTTAAAAAATAAATTTTTTTCCAGCAAAGTTGTTGTACACGCAACCAAGTTAATAAATTTCCAACCCACAAAAAAAAATGAAATTTCAGAAAAATATATAATGTCCAGTCAAACAGTTAAATTTACGTTAAAATAGTTGAATCTTCAACCAAAACAAATTGATTCTCACCTTCAAAAGAATGAAATTTTCGCCAAAAAAACAAATTTTCGAACCTGAGAGAGAAATTTCCAAAATTCTTCCTTAATGTTGCTTACCAACCTCTCTGGCCTAATATTAATTAACAGTATAATTGAAAACTGAGGATACCTCTGAAAAAAGTCCACTCCCAGATGTAAGTCCTTTTGGAAGCTTATTTCTCAAAGTTGGTATTTAAATTGTGGGTAAGTTCCTTTTAAAATTTCCGATCCGAGAATTCGCGCACAGAATCAAGGTAAAAAGAAAAAAAATCGAGCTCGCTTTCCGCTTTCCTCAGTGGCAGCTGGTCACAAAGTGTTGCCGCGGAGAAAAGCTGCTTCCGAGAGGTCTGTAGTCTTCAAAAGCTTGTGGCTTGAGTCAACAAACCTACTGAACGTCCAGTACAAAACAGGGCGTCTCAAATATTTGACCAAAGAGTGACCACCTTCATGACACGTAGATGGCTATCTTTAAAATTCAGTGTCCAGATTTCGCACGAGGTGTTCCAAAAATGCTTGGGGCGAAATTATCTTCTCATGAACCCCCAGGATCTCATTCTCAAATGTCGTTAATTTTAGAAAATGGTAACAAAAGGGAGAGGAAAAATATTCGAGCTACCGCAAGTGGTTTAGAAAGTAAAATTCTTGAATGCCTGAAACCAAGGAATCCATCTCCACCATTCACCATGTTTAAACATGTTTAAAGTAGTCAAAATGTCGCAGGGCGCAGCTTTTTCGCCAAGCAATAGAAAAGTGGCAGACGGGTCCGCCATTTCTAAGCGGGATAATCAAATCATTTGGAAGATCAATTTTTTGGAGTGTTTATTAATCCTTCTATATAAGAAACTTTTTTGTAGGTCATATATTGTAAATGATGACAGAAAGTAACCGATAAGTATTTCCCTGTGCAAACGGAATTGATAAAATGGAGCAAAATTGTAAATCTGAAGAGAAAGTATCGACTTCCAATTTTATTTGTAAAAAATCACACCGATATCAGTACTAGAATATAAAGAGATGTAAAAATTATGTTTTTTCGCAATTATTCCATCAATTGCAATTCGCATAAATATTTTGTAATGGGAATCTTTTTTAAAAGAATTTACTATCGGAAATAGTTCACTCGATTTCGTATGCTTCTACGTAAGACTATTTTTATATTTTGAATATTTTAGAATGAAGGAAGTTTCTATCTGAACCAATTGATTTTCTTACGCAGTAAGTATTTTAGTAAAATAAACATCCTTTTTTAAAAAAATTTCATTTGAAAAAAAGTGTGGAAATTTTTTGCAATAAAAAAAGATTTCAAAGGACGATGTGTTTCACTTTATTAATATGCAAGAATCACAAGCGTATTAACTTATAACAATTAATTGCAACTGATACATGGAATATGATTTTATAATGTATGAAACGTGTATACAAAATATAATGTAAAATGTAAATGTGCGATAAATGATTTTTCTTGCACCTGACGCTAAGTTGCTCATCAAAGCGATATATTTTCATTTTCTTCAAATTTTTCTACATGTACAGAGGTTATGTTCTGTATTTCAAGCAGGCAGGTGACAGTCAGAAATAGAGTGACGGAAATGTTGACCGTAGCACAGTGTTTCAAGTTCCCAAAAAGCTCAAAAAAATACTTCTATAGGGGGTGTTGGAGCAGTATTTCGTAAAAGGGCAAGTCACTATATTCAAAACTGTCCTTGTGGCGAGCAGTTGAACTTGACTCTTCGCCGATGCGCGCCCATCAGTTTGTTTCTCGAGTTCGAGCGATCAACGAAAAATTTTGTTATACTGTGAGTTCGTGCCATAAATAAATAAGGTGACAGAGGATATTTCTGAAGGTACGTTGAATCGTTGCTTGCTTCCGGATTTGCATTTCGGAAAAGTATGTTAATGATATTGGCAGTGATATGTGCACGTCAAAAAATTTTTTTTCCATATAATTCAGGAATATACGTAGTGAATTCTTTTTTTGCTCGTGAGTGCGCGCGCCGGGATTTCCCGTTTTGATCGCCAAAAAGTATCAACTTTTTGATTCCTTCAACAAAAGCTGCCTCGAGCTGCACCCGTAGAAGTAAATGCGCTTTTTCTAAAACCGCGTGGAAGTGTTTACCCGCGCTATCGCCCACTAGTCCATGATTTTCTATGCGCTACATGCCATGCCGAAAAGATACTCATTTAAAATGAAAGTAATTCATTCAGTGACGTTCAAATATACCCTTGAGAATGTTTAAATTATGCTGGACACCATACATAGGGTGTCAAAATTGAATTTTATCATTTTATGAAATTAGAGTAATCATCTATATTTCATCTATATTTTTCTCATAAAAAATATAACGAATAAATAAATAATTTGAAGAAACTCTAAATATATAAACAATTAATATATGTAACAGTAATGAATGTAACGAAAACATTGTAAAATAAAAGCTACTTCAGAATAAAAACTTCGGATTTTGAGCGTAAAAAGTTTATAAACTGGGAATTAAGACAATATTTCACTCCTTTATTGATCGTGAAATGAGAACGTCTCAAAATCTTCGAATATGTGGGGTCCTTCATGGACCTGAATCTTGAAAATGAAATCACAACTTTAGGGACCAAGTTTCTCGGTATACCAACTGATTCTGAACTTAAAATGTACCCCATTTTGAGTCCAACATTCTGAGATATAATTTTTCGAATAAGCGCCCCAGAGAACCAGTTTGTACTGCTTTTTTTGAAAAACAATAGGAAATTTTGAAAAATTTTCCGCCATTTTGGGTCCGTGACTTTGAATTCTGAATTTTCAATATCATTTTCGAAATCAGCGACCCACAAAACCCCTCTGTACTTATTTTCGTGAGAACAATAAAAATTGTTGGACAAATGTCCGCCATTTTGGGTCGCAATTTTTATTATCATTTTAAATGAGTGACCAAAAAGAACGCGATATAAGCACTCGGAAGTTATAAATATTATTCCGTGCTCGAAAATAAAATGATAATGTTTTGAGACCTAAAATTTCCCGAAGTTTCGTTGAATCAATTGTAACAATGGGATATAAGTGCGTTGTTCTTGAATGCAGGTCAGGTTATGCGACTTGACCCAAAAAATGCAAGTTCTTAGTGTGCCTGGTAATAAAGAAATTATTGGAATCTAGCAACAAGTTATTTTCAGAGCTCATTTTGAACTGAAACCAGGTCATGTGATTTACATGAATTTCAATCTTCAGAATCCTGTTTGAAGCATTCGGTTAATATTCAATCAACATTGACAGGGTGGTGAGTTAACCCATAAACCAGAAGATTACAGGGAATCTTTTTGACTAAAAAAACCGGGAGATGACCTTCTCTCCGAAATTTATGCTTACTAAGCCAGCTACGAGGGCTTGAGTAGGCCTAAGCTGCAGAGGTCTTACTTGCATTGCTGGGGGTTGACAGTCGACCTCATCTAAATATGAGTTCTTGAATTCAACTATAAACTTGAATTTAAGGTAGATGAGTTGAAAGAGGATCTTGGCAGGGCCCGGGTAGGAAATCGTTTAGGGGGCCTCCTTACTTCCTCTCCTTCTACTCAGATCAATAAGGATATGAAGTCTTTTCAACGTAACCACAGACGTGGGGGCTCTGAACAATTTCTCGTCTGAAAAGAAAATAAAAGTATTTTTTCGTTGGATTTTCTACTTTCGATTCCGCGATTTGGGGGCCCCTTGGTTCAGGGGGCCCTGGTGTTTACCATCCATAAAACTCCCCGTAGGAACGCCACTGCTAAGGAGCTGGAGAAACATCCTTACTTAAACAGATGTGGTTTGTGAGTCGAAATGAGAAACGGAGCCTTACGAGTGCTGTTTCGACTTGAGCTCCTGAAGGTTATGGTCTGGAGCTCCTATTATCATGTGGATGAAAGGCGTTAAAAGGGACCTTAGTAAGCGGCTGCGGGCGACGAGGAAGGGCAGTAAGGAAGGAAAGGTCGTCAGTGTAGAGACCCAGACGACCAAAGAAGCTGCAAAATCCCACAACCCACGCAAGGAAAGAGGGGTGAGAGGTCACCGCGAATCTCTCAGAAGCCAGGGCATCTGAACGTGCGCCCAAGGAATTGAAGGCTCGAGTTCAGGTGTATGTACCTGTAGCCACGATCTAACCAAAGGAGAAACAGCCTGCAGAATGGCATCAAAAGAAGGAGGCTCACAAGCGTGCATGCCGCGAGAGGGATTTAGCTACGCTGGAGTCCTCTGAGGCATCAGAAGCGGTGTGAGGCAGGATCCAGAGAAAACTTATGAGGCTTTCAGGCGAGCAGTCGGCAACAAGGAGAACGTAGGCGAGCTAGTTCGCCGAGTTGAGGTCGAGATCCTCGACCCGAAGCCTTCGACGGAGTAAGAGGAGGCTGAAGATACCTTCGAAAATCACTTATGTGACATTGGTGCAGAACAATACAAGGTGAGCATGACAAAGCGGTCTGTCAAAGGTAACCTAAAGGTCTACTTAGAAATGAGTTAGGCGAATGCTTCGAGGCTTATACGCGCAGGACACTCCAAAGTTATGTAGATGTCCTGCCAAGAAATGAAGAAAGGGGAGTCACTGGGTACTACCGCCTTCAGGGTTATCGTCACGTAACAGCAGGCAGCACCGGCCCTGACATGAGGACGTCATGCTGGCAGTATAGCGAAAAGAGAGTAGGTCTGCGAAGTTCGTGAGTACTCTGCACTGCTGCTTTTGCGCCGCGGAGCAGGACAGTGCCCGGAATGACCATCTTTCGAGAACTACTAAGTGTAGCGTGTTTCGAGAGTCAGCAACTAAGGTAAGGCCTTGAGCTACTGTTCGGTAAACTCCTGCTGAGATGTCGAAGGTCAGCGAGTCCAAAGCACGACGTTTTCGTGCTGCTGAGGACGATGCGTACATCATAGAAGGGCCCTAAGCGGGTGAAAAGACAAGAAGCCATAAGTAGCAGGACGTCGAGGAATGGCGTGGAGGCCTTTCCCCTAGGGCTCCGAAGTAATGCGATGAGCGGTTCCGGAGTTGCGGGTTGGCAGGAAGAATTGAGAAGCTTGGTCGGTAATGCCCATTCTCAGGCCCAGCCATCGAAAATTGAGTACCTTCTCTTCGAAAAGAAGGAAACACTGCTCCACGTCAGCGATCAAGAAAGCTCAAACCAAAACCTCAGAAGAAAAAAACCAGAAAGTGTGACCCCGTGGAACAGTAGCATCAGGGACAAACTTCAAAAAACCATTCACCTTATTGGGGGAGTAAAAGCATCTCATCCATAAGACTTTCTCACATTCTACCCAATTGAATTGAATATACTACAAATAGGTGAGAACAGAAAGTATCTGTTCTGAATTTTGTTTGAATCTCCTAAAAGAATGTAGGAGTCATTTTTATCAATTCCTCTACATAATACCGATTGAGCATATTCTTCCTCGTTACCCGCTCCACGTGATGTTTGATATTACGTCACAGCGAATCCAGCTCTGTTTCGATATTTCTCTATCATATCACTATTGTACGAGTATCTCCAGTCCAAACAAATAGCAAATGAACACGATTACGGTCAGTTTGCCGGTCCAACGAACGAATATTGTGAGTCCAGAAAGCCTCCAACATTTTTAGCAGTCTTTCTTCACTTGCTTCCCTTGTTGATTCCACTAAAGGAACTAAATGTTATTTCAAAATGAGATATATGGGCAGCTACTCAAAATCAATTTTTTTATACATTCAAATTTCCGAATTCAAGGCTAGTGAATTTTGGTACAGACATATAGCTGTTCTATTTCAAACTAGGAGAGTAACGCGCGCCAAGGCGCGCGTCTCTGTTCTTTTATTGTTAACTTCTTCATATCAAATCTTTTCGATCCAACGTATATTATCTCAATCAATATTGATCTATTTCAAAAGATTTACGGATAATGAATTTTTTTTCAACTTACATATAGTCAATTTAGTAATAGTTTGAGCATGTAAAAAAATATTATTCCTCATCAGAATAGTCGCATTTCATCTCTTGTTTTCTTTGTCTTTTCTGCGCTGAACTCTCTCCTTTTTTCTCCTCTTCTTCTCTCCTCCTCCTTACTCTTTTTATCTCTTAGCTTTCTTCTTTCTCATTTCCTTCTTCTCTTGTTCTCTTCTAACCTTTTTCTCTTTTTTTTGTGACCCCTTTCCTTCTCTCCTCCATTAACCCTCTTTTTTCATTATCCCCTTCTTTGCTTACTTTTCTCCTTCTTTTCTCTTCTTATTTCCTCCTTCTCTTCTTCACCTGACTCTTCCTATCCAGACTTTCGTTTTCTCTTGTATCTCTTCTACCCTTTTCTTCTCCTAAAACTTCTATTCCCTTCTCATCTTCTCTCTTCTTCTCCTTTTTGTTCCTTTTCTCTCCGTCAATCCACTCTTTTCGTCCTTGTGCTTCCCTTTGTTCCTTCACTCTTTCTCATTATTCTCTTCTCCTCTTCTTTTTTTCTTCTTTCAACTCTCTTCTCTTTTTCTCTTTCCTTGTTCTTATTCTCTTCATCTCTTATTTTTTCCGTCCCGTTTCCCTTCATCTGTTCACGCTCTTTCATAGTTCTCACCATTTTCACTTTTCCCATTCTGCTGTTCTCTCCACCATCTCTTCTCCTCTACGCTGTTACACTTCTTCTGTTTTCTTCCCTTCTCCTCTGCTCTTCTGCTTTTCTTCCTCTCTTCTCTCAACTCTCTTCTTTTCTTCTATCCCTCCTTCTCGTCCTGCGATTCTTCTTTTCTTTTTCTCTTTATTCTCATCATCTCTTCTTCTCTTCTTGTCTCTACCCTTTCTTTCCTCCGACTCCCTCCTTCTTTCCTTTTCTTCTGCTTCTTGCTTTCTGTCTCTCCTTACTTTATCCTTCTCTTATTTCCTCCTTATATTCTCTCTCCAACTCACCTACCATCGTAACTTCCGTCCACTTCCTTCTTCTTTTGAATCCTTCTTTCTCTTCCTATCGTTTTCTTTCTTTACTTCTCTCTCACACATTTCTTCTTTTTCCATTCCCCTTGTTCCAAACGCTTCTTTTTCCCATCACTCTTTTCTTCTTTTGTTATCCTCTCCTTCTCTCACGTTCTCTTTTTCTCATCTTCTCCTCTTCACCTCTAAACTTTCTCTTTCTCCTTCCAATCTTCTATCCGCCCTTCCTTCTTTTCTTCTCCCAACTCTCTTCATGTCTTTACTCTCTTCTTCTCTTCTTTATCCTCTTTCTTTTATTCGTCTTTCCTTCCCTTATTATATTTTTGTCTTCTCCTCTTCTTCTCTTCTCTTCTCCACTTATTTTGTACTCCTTTCCTTTCTTTTTTCCTCAACTCTCTCTGTTCTTTTTTTTATCACTGCTTGTCTCCTTCTCTTTCATTTCTTTTTTCTTCTGTTATCCTCTTCTACTTTTCTCTTTTCTTATTTTCTCCTTTTTCCTGTCTCTCTTCTATGCTCGTCCTTTTCCCTCTTACGCCTTTCTTCTCTTCGTATCCTAACTGTCTTCTTTTCTCTCTCTCTTTTTTGCATCTTCCTTTTTTCTAGTTACTCTTCTTTCCTTCACTTTTTCCTTCTTCTCTTTTCCTTTTAACTCTCTCCTTTTCTTCCCCTCTTCTTTGCTGAACTCTTTGCTTACCTTCTTCTTTTATTCCCCTTTTTTCCTTTTCTCCCAGCTCTCTTCCCCTCTTGATTATTTCCTCCTCTCCTCCCCGTAGAATTCTTCCTCCCTCTGTCGTTTATACTCTCATCCTTGTCTCCTATTCTTTTCTTTGTGCCTTCTTCCCTTTATCACATTCTCATATTCACGCCTTCTCTTCTCTCTTTTTTCGTCTCTTTTTCTCCTTTTCTTTCCTTCTTTTCACGATTCTCATCTTTCTTTCATTTTTTTCACTCCTTTTCATTTTATCTTCTCCTACATTTCTCTTTCTTCTGTTCTTTTCTATTTCTCTCCTCTTCACCTCCTCTTTTTGTCTTCTTCTTTTCTTCTCTTCTTGTCCCAACTTTTTTCTTCTCTTCTCCTATCGCTTTCTGATTGTTACCTTCTCCTCTTCCGCGAATTTCTCCCTCACTCAACACCCTTCTTGTCATAAATCTATTCTTTTTCTTTTCTTTTCTTCTCTTTCTACACTTGATCTTCTTTCCGTTTTATCTTCTCCACTCTACTCCCCCTCTTCTCCTCTTTTCTTCATTTCTCTTCCCTCATCTCATGAGTGATAAATTTTCGAACAGGAAATCAATTCTCAAGGAAACAGTTGTTGAATCTTTCATCACCATCAGAGATCGATTTTTAACAAGAAATGTAACGGAAGATACATAAACCAAAAATAGTTTTGGTCTTGAATAATAAACTGTTGAATATTACTAAAAAAGACTAATTCTCAAGTGGATAGTAAAATATTTCTAATATAAAAAAATTTGAATTTTCGATTTATTGAGAAAACTCGAAAAGTTGTAGATATCATCCTGGAGAACTCCAAAAAAAAAAAAAAAAATTCTGTAAACTTTTTTTCATACCAATAGTTGAATAGTTAACTCGGATCGCTGCAAAAAAAATACAAAAACCCTTTTTTAAATTTTATAAATGATTCAAAATGGAGTTTAAAAAATTAAATATCAAATGGAATTAAAATAATGCAAAAAATTACTATTTCTATCTAGCTGTTGGAAAATATTTCTACTTTCTTGTTTAGAAAAAATCTAAAAATTTCACGAAAAATCGTGTGTATGCAACAATTTTAGTACAAAAAAAACTTGCTGTTAGCATTTATTTCAGCTAGCACTGTTCTGAAACTTAAAACCTAAACAACCGATCAAATAAGAGGCCTTCTGCTCCAACACATAAAAAATCACACACAGCCATGGTAACGCGAAACCTAACACACGCACGCACACAACAGTGACACGGTTACAAGTTACTCGTTACGCGTGACGTTAGAGATTTCTTATATAGGATTAAAAATCATAGCATGTTCTAAACATTATTCAAGATCATATTTCTAGGAAGACTTTGAAATTTGTATACAATAAATGTTTGATGGAAAAAGCCTTGAATCACTCAAATTTCAGAGTGTTTAATTTGAACTTTGAATTTTACAGTGATGCTTAGAAAAGGAATTTAATTCGTTCTGCTATTCAATTTCTCTACACGAATTCAGGAACATTTTCGTTTTTGATGTTGCTACTTGATATTGCCCAACAACTTTGAATAATTTAAACAATTTTAATGAAGAAATGCATCACTTTGTCAGTTTTACTAATAGAAGTTCAGATTTTTTTGTAAAACCTAGTTAAATATTCTAAAAAATTTGAACTAACAAATGTAGAACTTTGTCAGTTTTTATCCGAGCTTTCATTTTCGACTTCTTAACTAGAATCAATCTGCCTTTTGCCCTATACTATCAAAAATTTAAGTTCAACAGCTATTATAAATTATTTAAAAATTTTCTAACAAACATATCACTTTATTAGCTTTTACACTGAAAATTCGGTTTATACGTCCGTAGAATCAAGTCAATTATTTTAACAATTTGAATTAACAGATGCATGATTTTTCTTATCTAAGATACAAAAGTTCTTGTTTGTTTCTTTGTGAATCCGAACAAATTTCCATCGGTCATAAAATTATCACAAGAAAGCACGTTCTTTGGAATATTTTCATTCGAATTTGTAAAATGAAAAAAAAACGTAAAGATAAAGAAATGCATGCACTCATTATTCCATATTGTTCAAAAAATTCACCCATTTCATTGCAAGTATAAGAATATTCTTATAGCAAAATTTGAAAGAGGTATGAGTTTGTTTATTAAAATTGTTCAAAAAATTAGGGGAAATGCAAAATCATATTAGTTTATTATGGGCCAAAAATGAAATCTATGAAGTGAAAACTCACAAAGTGATGCATTTGTTAAGTAAAATTGCTTGAATCGTTAAAGATTGTTGTGAAATTTTAAGTGGACACTTCAAAATACTATTGCCAGGATATTGTAAGTCAGACCTGTATTCTCAACGCATTATTTTTATTTAATAATAACCAGAATGTGTATCAGGTTATAAATTATCTCTCAATAATGTCTATATGTTGTTTTTTTTTATTTTCCTTAAATAAAATATGATTTTACCCACATTTACTGCCAAAAATAACAGTTTCAAGCAACAGAAATGATCTTATTCTGCAGGAACTTTTTTTCCTTGTTTATTGTTTCTGAAAAAACTAGTTTCTGACCAGTCGAATCCAATACATAAAATTACAACTTTTGAATGAAATAGTTGAATACATTCTCAACAAGAAATAAGAAGTTGCAACAAAAAGTTAAATTTTCAACCAAAGCGGCAAATCTCCAACAAAATTAATTTTTAACTGATGAAAATTGTTGAATTTTGGAGCTAAAAAGACGGAACAACTACAAAGCAATTAAACTTGCGATCTTTGAATATTATTTTTCAACAAAAAACTTGATTTCCTACCAAATAGTATAATATTTTAATGGATTGTTTATTTTTTTCCCAAAAACATGAATTTTCAACTGCAGGTTTGCATAATTCTCCTTTTTCATATTCGAAATGCATTCAATTCGCAAAAAAATTAATATCATCAAATTTGCCAACTTTTTTCCGAAAAAACATCCAGTGATTCCCTAGCTATTCCTAAGCTAATCATTTTAGTTTTAATTCACCTGCAATTATATACGTGATTGAATCTTTAATTCCGGTCCGTTTATCAAAAGTTGAGTAATAATGATTGAAGATGAGTTTCGCAACTCAAAAGAGTCGCAGAAATCTGAATCAAATGTTCAATTATAAATAATTTACACCCAAGAATCGACTTGCTAACTACAACACTTCGTGGGTGACACTATCTTATTTAATTAATTATTTAAACAGTGTGAAAATAGACACCTGCGACTGCAATTGATTGTCGATATTCAGATGGATGTGCGAGTTAAAATAACACCAAGGAGTAATAAATCTAGAACACTTTTAATAGATACAAAATTATGCAATTTACTAAAAATCATAAAATTTATAAAAATCATTTTCCCAAAGACAATTGGATTTTACAATTGGAATTTCCGAAGGAGAATAATAATTTTAAACTGAGGAAGATGGATTTACCACTAACAAAGATTACTTTTTTACTATAAAATATAAATTTTCAGCATAGAAGGGATGATTTCCAAAAGAATAGTTAAATTTTTGATCAGAAAAGATGAATTTAACCAAATATTTTTGAGAAGATTAATGAATTGTCATCTAAAAGACGAAACTCTTAAAGAATACATCAATTATTAGCAGTATTAATAAATTTTCAAGGATAGAACATAAATTTTAACAAGAATGGAACTGTCAAGTTTTCCGTCTCAAGTATTAGTTTTCGGCAGAAAAAAAGTTTTCAACTAGTTGAGGTCAGTGAAAGAATGCAAATTTTAAACAATTGAATTTTCAATTCTCAAATGGTATTTTTCAACAGAGAAGTTACTTTTCTTTGGCGCAGTTCAATATTCAGATGGATATTTTAGTTCATAACCAAATATTTCATTTTTGAAGGAAGAAGGCTGGAACGCTTCCAAATAGTTGAGTTTTTGACACCTAAATATCATTTTTTAACAGAAAAGTTGTTTTTCAACAGAAAAGTTGTTTTTTAACAGATGATTCAATATGTAGATAAGAATTTTCATTTTTTTTCCAAAGAGTTGAATTTTGAACTGAGAATATGAATTTTCAAGAAAAAGGGGAATAGGTGAATTTTCGATGAAAAAACGAATTTTCACCAAGAAGTTAAATTTTCAACAGAAGCTTCGATACTGAAAAGAATCAAATTTCCAAAGGAAGTTGTTGAACTTTTTCACTAGATATTCCGAATAATCATCCAGGATATATGAATTTCTAATATGAGTATTTTATCTCTAAGTCGAAAAGATAAATTATCTACAAAACAGTTGAGCTCTTAATCCAAAAATATGACTTAAAACATAAAAGGTAATTTGCAGTTGAGAAATATGGATTTTCTACCACACGACATGAATTTTTAACTTAACATCAAATTTTTATACAAAAAGGATCGAAATATAACCAAAAGCAGCTGCTTTCTCAAGCATATAGTAGAATTTTCAAGACAAAAAATATCAATTTTCAATAAAACTTCAAATCTCGAACCAAGGAAAATATCTCTTACAGAGTAATTGTGTTTTCAACAGAATAAATGAACTTTTACTTTGGTGGTTAGAATTTTAGCATGCAAAGATGGATGTCCAATCGAAAAGATTATTTAACAACGGAGAGAGATGAATTTATAACCAAAAATGAATACGTTCTTACTATGAGATGAGAATTTATAATCCACAATGGCAAGTTTTCAACTGAACATTTCAATTTTAGATGGAAAAAACTAATCCGAGAAGGAAATTGACTTTTTAAAGGAACCGATAAATTCTTAAGCAAAAAGATGAATTTTCCAAACGAGAAACATGATCTTTTAACTATAAGAGATGGCATTCATACAACTTTTTGATCCAGAAGACAAAGTTTTCAGAAAATACAATAATTTACAATTATGAAATGTAATGGACAATAATTTATGAAAGTTTCCAATTGATATTTTTTCATATTTAATTATTTAATAATCAGTAAACGGACAGAGAATTTTGGTACACAAATGAATCATTTACTGGAAAAAAAACTCAAGCCTCGGTAAGATGATTTTGACAAATAGTATCGCCGCGATTGTAAATCGTATTGCGGACCAGTTAATCCAACTTTGGCAAATATACCTACTGCGCTTGCGCTAGGACGCATGAGAAAAACACGGCGCGACTTATCATCGCCATGGCACCGATTTGTCGTGGCGTGTTCCTCTTATGCCCTCTATGACATGCGCAGTACGTCCCAAATTTGGGATCACTGTTGCAGAACAAGATTCTGAACTGAAGCGCAGACATATTTGAAAATTCAATCTGCTTGCTGCGATTTCCAATGATGAAGGTCCCCTTACTACAAATTCTAGTGACCACGGAGTTTGCTCCGTAATTAGTACGGTCATTTAGTACATAATACAATGGCCTATGTTTTCGAAGAATCTTAGCTGATACGGTAAGCTTAAGTTCAACCAAAGTCGCAGGATATATTATAATGTTGTTAGCAATGCCATGCAAGAAACTGAGATCGGCAGTCAAAAACCTAGAGGCAACTTTCGGGATCTTCAGGAGAGCTCTTATACCATCATAATCGTGGTCTCTTTCATCCATAGGTAAGCTCATTTGTCTAGCCGCAAAACGTTTTCCGTAAAACGGAGAAAATCTTTTTGAATACGTTCCACCCTCATTTTACATACCTGGTATTGCTGAGAGATCTGCTGCTTTGGAAATCTGGTCCTTCAATGTCAGTTACGAATCGAATATGACGCCGCGATCAAGCAACTAAGTACCTAATACGTTTACCCCTTCAATGTTGTTTTGATTATTTATAGTGTCTTTCTCCCTAGGAAAAGTAATCGCTGATCTTTTTTTGACGTTTGAGGGCATGTATTTCAGTTTTCACAATTTCTGCAGACGATCGAAATCTTTTTGAATTCCAATACAGTGGAGATGAGAGTTGACTTGGGTACAAATTTTAAGGTCATCCGCGAATAGGAGGAAAAAACAAAAACTAATAAACGTATCAATGTCATTACATGGAAGAGAAATATGAGTGGTCCCAGGTGCGATCTCTGCGGCACCCCAGATGTGGATAAAAAATCATACGACAAAAACTTCCTGGTAACTGACTTTTTCCTAGTTATTATAACTATGGGTAATTGACCATTCTGAAGAATTTCTACTTACTACACACAGAGAGTCATAATAATTGGCAAATAGTTCTGTGACTACTTTTTTCAACTGCACCACTATAGTTCAGGTAAACATAGCTATTTTTTCAGTGCACTTGAGAAAGAGATTGCAGCCCACCATTTAGGTGGTTCGAGAGCCAAGAGAGCAAGCTGGAAGAAATACCGAGATCTCTAAAGCTTTGACATGAGAATACTGTGGTCGACCTTATCAAAAGCCTTTGACAATTCTGTGTATATTGCGTCTACCTGCGAGACTGCTTCAAGTGATTCTGACAAGTAATTCATATACATAGACAGATTTGTATTCGTAGATTTTACTTTCATGAAATCGTGCTGCTCCTCGATGATAGTGTGAAACGTTGCTTGGTTGAGTTTGTCGCAAACTATACTCTCAAAGATTTTGGGGATGGAGCTAATCAGAGTAATGGGTCTTTAGTTTGATACATCATAGTCGTTTCCTGATTTATAAATGGGGCAAACTATGCTTCTTGTCCATGATCTTTAGGAAGATCAAAAGAATGATTTGAATTGAAATAAGCATTACTTGAGACTGGCGAACTATAAACCGACATAAAATTTATGGAGAAAAGTTCGGAAGTGCCCTCACCAGAGTCAGCGTAATCGTTTTTGAAAACCAGAGAAGACTCCTGTTTAGCCGAACCGCTACGGAAGGTAAACATTCGTTTAGCTAAACTCGGGAGAAATTCTCACCACTGTCTCCCTCCGCATGGGTGTTTCTAGAGGTGACTTCTAATTGGTTGCTACCGTCAGTGTCGCATATAATGTTATGATCCACAATAGTTGAAAAATTAGATGTGTAAGCGATTAAAATTTTGATGTTATGTGTGAACACTGAACATCCGTTCTTCTCCGTATGGCGATCTCTGCATTTATAATAAATTTCCAAGATACACAGAATTATTGACTTGTTTCTTCCCCTCAAATAAAAATGAAGTTTTTTGTAATTTATTCCGATCCTCTATTCGGAATATTGGCATAAAAGTAGGAAAATGAACCCCCAAGAAGTTATATGATATCGGATATCGATTCCTGGAAATCGTATCATCAAATCGAGTATCTTATCTCGCTTTATGACCCTAATAAACGCGAATTTGAAATTTTTCCCAAATAAAAGCTCGACATTTAAAGTTCCTCTAGATCTCGAGAGGTAAAATTTCCAGTTTATATGGAACATGCGGAATGGGGAAGGAAAGTTTAAACAGAAAGTGCGGTCAGGCGAGATCACAGCAGTAAACTTACTGTATGTACATGAGCTTATTGTCATTTGGAAATGAGATTGTTCATGCGAATAGAGTACACAGAACGACATTTGCTCTGATTAGTTATTCGCTTCAGTCAATATCTCTAACATCAGTTTGGTTCATCTAAGTATCGATTTCGATTACATGTCATTCGATGAGTGATTTCAATGTACAGTTGTATGTTTCAATCAATAAGCAAATTAAAATCTCTGCTAACGGAAATATTGATCCTGAGGTCTCCAGAAGAAAAATGAGGATAGGAAAATCATCGGCAATGCACGAGCTAACGCTGGAAGTTATGATGTGAGAAATGAAGATTGAATTCCGTTACATAATTCTGTTCTTGCCCCCACTGTGCTGTATGAGAATATTTTCAACTGAAACTATGAATCTTTGAGCAGGGAAATTGAAATTCTCAAACAAACGAAAAGGAATGTCAACAAAAAAGATGAAGCTTCCATCCGGAAATAGTAATCTCCAGCAGAGAAGAGAATTTTGGGAAAATAGTTAAATTCCCTAGCGGATCCTTGGAATATTCAACAGAAGAGTTGAATTTTCAAACAAATGAGATTTTCTGTTTCCGAATTTGACTCAAAATAAACTTTCTCAGTGGTCATTCATCTACTTGGTTCGGGATGGTTGAGGACGCCTCTCCTTTCTTCAAATGAAACTGATTGGAAATTTGTTCTATTTTTTTAAGCATCCAATTAAATTGAGAACTCATGTTTTTCAGTTGGGAATTCAAATTTTTTGCTAAGCTTAAAAAATTCAAATTCGAGCGTACTTGATTTCGAACGCTTCCTAATTGGATCGTAACTAATTTTGTTTTTCTCTTTTCTGTTGCAGGTAAGAATCATTATTCATCAATGCTGAATTCTAGTAAGTTTATTGATAATGTAAAATGGAAAGAAAGATTAGTTTTCTCAAATAATAAGTCAGTAGGTACTCATTACTTAATAGAAAATATTCGATGGTACAAAGTCTATAACTATTTCTGATTTCGAAAATCTCTGATGATACAGTAAAACATCAACTGATCAGATATCTTTATGATTAATTATTTCAAGAACCGGAAATAATTTTCAAAACTGAAAAAATTGGTAACGAACTCAGGTAACGTCAAGTCAATTTCCTAATAATGATTGTAACGAAGATCTGATCTAAAAACTTCAAAAATCACTCACATATTCCAGACTTTATACTCGATCACACTGTCTTAAAAAATTTTGCTCGAGATCCTCCCTCCCCCTATTTTCAAGACGCGTATACATTCCCTTGTACTCCTGCTATTCTTGATCAATACTTTTTTTGGGTTGGAATGTCCACTGTTGTATTTTCTCATCAAAATTCATCTCATTGAATCAAAAACTTTAGGTTCTGATTGAGGGATTAATCATCTTTTCGAAATTCCAACCGACCCGTTGGAAAAAACATATTTTTGATGAAATTCCAACCACCAGCGATTGTCAACATGCTGACAGCTACCTGCTGTCTCCTACCCCACTACTGCGCCCATCAGCAGCGAGTTTCGCCAGTGCTCTGAATATTCGGGTATGTTCATCCGCCATTTTCGGTCTATGGAGCAGATGGAGTATATATACAACGTGTGCAATAAACGCGAGAATTGAAGCTTGATTGTCATTAAATTATCTTTTTAGATAGATAAATATTAGAAAATAGGAGCTTCAATTTTCTTCAAGACTTGCTAGAAAACGTGTCTCTGAATATTTTTCTTTCAGAGTGTTCTGAAATGAAATGTGGAAGCTGCAATTGTAAAGAGTGCATACAGCCTGATATGGATAAAAATTATTACCACGCAAAAGACACTAAATAAATTTTCTTGGGAAAATAAATTCAATAAAAATCGTAACATGCATTTTTGGAATAACTTTCTCACATAGATAATTTACAAAGTGGCTCACTTATTTTGTGTATGTCATAGAATTCACATGGTATACAGTCCCAAGTGAGGTTATGTTCACCTTCATTCAAATTTGCAATTGAAAAGTAAAAACACTAATAACTTCTCTGCAATAGTGCTACTTTTATCGTAATCGACCTCGAAATTGCCTGAAATTCGAAAAATGGATTTCATAGATTTGAATGATGAAAAACTGTTGAAAAAGTTTCATCTCCTTAGCTGGCGGGGTAAACAGTCAATTGTTAGAGGTTGAAAATTACTGCTTTCCTCGGTAGCTAGGAGGATGAAACTTTTTTAACAGGTATTTACCTACAAAATCTATGTTAAGGATTTTAGGTGAGCAGCCTTAAACACGTTCTGGGATTTTTTCCCCGATTTTTGATATTTTTTGGGGTTGAAAATGGCAGCCTTCCCTGGCAGATCAGAGGATAAAAATTTGTTTGCAATTATTTACCATCAGAATCTACAAAATGCATATTTGAGATTTTAGATAAGAACCTTTCAAAATATTTTAGAATTTTTAATCGATTTTTCACATTTAGGGGTTAAAATCGACTGCTTTCCCCGTCAGCTGGAGGTATGAAACTTTTTTTATTTTTTCGTTTACCATAAATGTTGCAAACTCCGGTTCCATTTATTTGACCAGGAAAATTGGAAAACTTGACCGGGAAAAACCAGGAATGTGAAATTGTTCACTAACAAAGGGAACTCGTGTGATTTCATGTGAGTTAACTTTTGGAAACTGGCTGATTTTATAGTTCACATACATATATAAAAAAACCCTGCAGCCATTTTTTCAGTGGGTCTCCGTTGAGGTGTAAAATTATTACAAAAATCTTAGTGCTCGGGGATTCCACTAGTCATCGATCTAAGAGCGTCTGGAATACGAGACCTGAGTGGCCTTGTGGTAACGCACTGGTTTTGCAATCCCACAGTCGTGGTTTCGGTGCCTCACGGGAGCAATTTTTTTTCTTTCTCTTTTCTTCAATTTGCTTCGTATTTATTGATTGGAATTTTTAATAGTATAAATAACTATGTTTACCAATGCTCATATTTATATTTTTGGAAATATATGTAGACTTGATGTAATAAGAACGCAAATTCACCTTCATACAATACATGTTGGCATTGCTGAAAGAATGACCTTAAACAATAAAGTTACTGAGAAAAAAAATAAAATTAAAAAATGTTTTTCAGCGGAGAAAATCAAAATTTATCAAGGTACAGTAGTATGGAAATAAAAAAAATAACATGATCACTAATATCAAATTGAACAATATTTTCAAACACGTATTCAAAAAGCCTTACCCTACTCGTTCACAGTACAGTCAAAAGGGTGGTGTTTATCATAAAAACATTGAAAGCACCAATTTTTTAGCATTGCCAACATGTATTGTATAACGGTGAATTTGCATTCTTATCACATCAAGTCTACATACATTTTGAAAAGTATAAATATGAGCATTGGTAAAAATAGTGATTTATAATATTGAAAAATTCAATCAATAAATACGAAGGGAATTGAAAAAAGAAAAGAAATCGCTCCCGTGATCCACCGGAACCGCAAATGTCGGATTGCGAAGCCAGTGCGTTACCACAAGGCCACTCAGGTCTCGTATTCCAGACGCTCTTAGATCGATGACCAGTGGAATCCCCGAGCACTAAAATTTTTGTAATAATTTCACACCTCGACGGAGACTCACTGGAAAAAATGTCTGCAGGTTTTTTTTTAAATATGTATGTGAACTATAAAATCAGTCCGTTTTCGAAAGTCAACTTACATGACATTACACGAGTTCCCTTGTAAGTCGCCACCCTGATAATATAAATGAAAGGAATCAAAAATATTGGACTCCGAGTGTAGCATCACGCATCTGTCTAGTAAGAAAATTAATTTTTTCACTATCATTGATGAATGGAATAAGAAAAAACACATCCAAAAATCTGTCTGGTAACAAAAATTAGATTTTTATTATTATTTAAGTATGGGATAGAAAAACACATACAAATAATCTGTCTGGTAAGAAAATATATTACTTTCATTATTATCTAAGAATAGGATGAAAGAACACATATAAAGAATGTTTATAATTGTTGGAATGGGAAGAACTTTGAGACCTGGAGCTGTGCCAACAATTTTTCCCAACTTACTGGATCGATTAAAGAAGAAATAGATTAACCATTCGCAAAACTCGTGGCGCTGAAAAGATTATACAAAATATATTTTCTTTCGTGAACGCAGCGAAATTTGAAATGTTCCTAGAAATGGAAATTATTTTCCGAGCGTGGTACCCTATCACGTCAAATCGAGACGATGTCAATCTCTATGATTTTTTTACGCATCTTGCGGCTGTAAAGAAGCGGTCACATTTTCCCCCCTCATAATTCAATGGAAAAATGAGGAAGAAAAAGGTTTTCTACAGCAAAAGTATGGCTATGCATACAACTTATCAGTAAAATGGATAAGTGATTTCTATATTTTTAAACCATTTCTTATGTATTTATTTTTAAAAGAAGCAGAAGATAAATCCAAATGGAAAAGCGCACTCCAATAAGGACTTCCTTATTCCGGATGGCTCCATCAATCAGAAATGATTCCCACACGTCCCAACTCTTCCCAAATGAACTCTAGAATGTACCGTTCACGTCTGCCACCAGCAGCAGCGCAGGAGGAGAACCCGCCGCTGACGATCACCGGAGTGAGGGAAGGTGTGGTAGGTTGCTGTCGTCGAAATGACGTTTGCCGGTGAAAGCTGAGCGAGGCAGTGGAGCTAGACAGTGTATAGTATATACTCTACATTTAGACGTCATCGTTCCACTGAGAGCGTCACCGCTTCGCCAGTTACCAACAAAAATTGCAGGCTACTAAAAAACGTTTGCGGAGGAGTATTGTAATTCGGATCAATAGATTAATTGACATTCATGAAATTGATAATTGTAATCATGGAGTTCATTCACTCTAGTTAACCCTTGAACCCAAAGGGTTATTAGTGTCGTAACGACTAGTTTCCAATTCAATTTTCGGACTGATGTATAATCATACTTGTGATTGATGTCGCTAGCTCAAAGGAACTAATACATCATGGGCTTGCCTTGCCTTTGCTGAATACTAAAACATCACGATTGCGAATGAAGCTCTCGATTCACACGACTTTGGTGAGAATGCACTTCTGTAGTTCTGTGAACGTGCCTCCATACATATGAATCGTTTGCCCGTCATATTTTGACAGACGAACCAACATTTTCGATTGAGCAATGCCAGCTTATCAAATTCCGTCAGCGCAAATGGAAAATCAAACTGCAAACGCATACAAATCATAAACAATATGCCCGGTAAAAATATTTCCGGGATCAGCATTTCTTTACAATCATTCATCCTCAGGAATCCATATTATAACATGATGATTATTGGGGGATATTATTTCCATATACGCTTCTGAGAATTATTAACGAGAATTCCCGAAAAACGGAATAACGATTGATTTGAACGAATGATTGTCTGAGAAACCATACGGAATTTGCCTCAGCTCGGATTTGAACCAGGGACGTCACTATGGATTAGTGGGCGCTGAAAAAAGAAGAAAAAAGCTGAAAAGCTGAAAAAAAGAAGAAGCCAAAGATTGAATTTGGAAAATACCTTGTAATCCTTGGTTTCTCAATTTCTTTTATCAATAGGCTAATGCAGGCTTAGAGCCCAGAATTCGGAAAAGAGAAATATGAATTTTTTACAACATTCGAAGTTTCAGCCCAAAAAGGCGAATCATGAACGGAACTGATGAATTTTTAATGGGGATAGAATTTTTTAGAATTCTCAGATTTTCAAGCCGAAGGGACGATTTTTCAACAAAATATTTAAACTTTCAGACAAATGATTGAACTTTTACTAGAAGAGTTGGAATTTGAACCCAAACAGACGAATTGATAACAGAGCTGGTTAATTTCAAACAGAATTACTTACTTATAATAAAAACTATTCCGCTGAATAGTCCAATTATTTTCTTGAAAAAACGTGGAACTTTATGAACATTTAGTTCAATATTCTCCCCGAATAGTTCAATTTTCAACCCAAAAAATGAATTCGCAAGAAAGAAAGGAGGAGTAAAATATTTAACTGCAGACATTGAATTTTTGAAAGATGGAATGAATTTTCCAAAGAAAAGTAATAATTTATTTTTCCAGCCATTTGTTGGATTTTTGAGACCAGACAAAATTTTTTTTAAAAAGCATGTTCAAGCAAAAATATGATTTTCCAATAAGAGAGATGTATTCCCTCTCAAAAAGTTCAATTTTCACTTCGAAAGTCGGAAAAAAATCTGCATCTGCAATGTCCGACATTCAGAAAGAAATTTGAATTTATACTAATAAAATAGTATAGTTTATGATCGAATAGTTGAATTTCCTACCAAAATATCTGCAGTTTGAATTCAAAAGACGAATCTTCAACAAAACTGTCAAATATTCCACTGCAATAACAAAATCTTCTGGATAGTGTGGAATTTCACAATGAAAAATACGAATTTTCTACCAAAATAGTGGAAATTTCAGCTAAATAGCTGAATTTTTCATGGGAAAAAAGAGTTTCCAAAAAAATAAATTTCTAAATCAACAAGAGAAATCTTATTCCAAGAAACGAATTTTCGATGAAACATGAAAACTTCTGCCAAAAAAGGCCACTTCAAAAAAAATAGTTCAATTTTCAATGTACAAAAGATATATTTTCAACCAACCAGTTTACATTTCTAACCAAAATGGATGAGATTCTAATTCGAAAGTACGAATTTCCGTTCAAGAAATGTACCTCCAACAGAAATGTTTAATTCTGAACAAAATCATCGAACGTTGATCCAAACAGACGCATTTCTAAATTAACATCTAAATTTTCAACCCAATATTTGAATCTTCAAGCGAGAGTATTGATTTTCTAGAGAGAAGACCAGATTTCGGAAAAACATTCGAATTTCCGATCAAATCAATGTCGTCAACAAAATAATTCGATTTTCAACAAAATATTTAAACTTGGAACAAATATATTAATTTTCAACGAAACAGCTAAATTTCTTAATAATAGTTCAATTTCCAACCAAGAAGATCAAACTATCGAAAGGAATCAGTTCTCAAAAACACATTTCAATTTTTGACCAGAGAAGAGGACTCCAACAAAATGATTTGATTTCCAATGAAATGATTAAACTTTGAACAAAACAGATGGATTTTTTAATTGAACAGCTCGATTTATTACTCAATCAACGAATTTTCAGCAGAGAAGATTTATTTTTAGCCTAAAATCATTCATCTTTCACGGAATAAGTGGATTTTCAAGAGCAAGGTTAAACTTCCAAGCAAAAAGGACAAGCTTTCGAAAAAAAACGAATCCCACTTAAAATAATGAATCTTCAACAAGAAAAAAGTAGATTCGTGAAAAGAGATTTCATCTTTCGAACAAACATTCAGGTCTACGAACAAAAAATCTAATTCTCAACCAAGCTGATTAATTTTAGAAAAAAAAAATTAACAGAATATTTGCGTTTGTGACCATGGAGATAAACATTTAACTATGAAACTAGTTTTCCAACAAAGCAGTTCAACTTTTAAACATTAACACTACTCACAAAAATGGAAGGATATAAACAAAATTCAAAATTTTTGGGTTATTTTCAACATGCGATAATTCAGAGAATTTATACAGCTTAAATTTAAGCTCTTATTGAGCTCCGTATAATAATTTGGCACAGAGTAATCGTCGATCAAAGCAGAAAATTCCATTCCAGGTTATTTGGAAAATTTGGTATAAGTTTGGATATAGTGGATGAACGAAGGATACCGTCGGTAATTTTTCAGTCCTAATGTGTGCCTCAAGAACCTTTAATGTTGCGAAGCAATGAGATTTTTTTTCTTAGTGTCCCGAAGGTTTATATTTATTGTTCCTGTCAGAAACCACCGTAACAAGCAATTTTTCCATTTTTATTCATTTTTTGGAACAAAGTTCCTCGTACGAGGGTAGAAAGAATACGTGGGTAGAGATCTAATCCACAAAAATTATTTTGTTACTGTGACGCTGAAGGGCGTTAATGACTCTAGAGAGGAATATATGGTACTGGTTGACATTTTTACGAGCATCGTTCACAACCTATAGATTTTACGAAAAGGCATCTTCTTGCTTTTTGCAAAATTTTTTACCAATTTTCTCACATTTGATACCTTATTTTTATTAGCTTTACAACAGATTTGACAGATTTTACAGATTTTCGCGACCCAAGTTTCGTTATACTGATAATTATTGAAGGATTCTGAATTTGCATAGGCTGGCAGAAAATTTTTCACAAATTGTCTTGGTAATGCGACATGAAAAAGAAGCGTTAATGAACCTAGTGTACTCTCATCAGCATTGACACCCGTTAAAATTTTAACGAGCACCGTTTACGAGCTTTAGATTTCACAAAAATGCAGCTTCTTGCCTTTCGCGAAATTTCCAACCAATTTTCGCACATTTGATTTGTTATTGTAATAAGATATTCAGCAAAGTTTGAATCGAAAAAATACGGTTTCTTTTGCAATTTTTGCTATTTCATTATCGTCTCGTAATAGAAGTAAAAATGATTTGATCTTTGCGATCCAAGTTTTGTTGTACTGTTAATGATTGAAGGTTTCTGTGTTTTACACTAGCTGGTAGAAAATTTTGCGAAGATGTCTTGTTAATGCGACATTAAAGAAAAGAATTAATGATCCTAGTACACTCTCCCTAGCATTCACATATAATACCATGTCTGATCAATGCGCCAGCATTGGGAATCTTTGGAGAGATATATGACACCGGTTTAAATTTTTACGAGCATCGTTTACGACCTATCAATTTTATGCAAATGCAGCTTCTTGCATTTCGCATAATTTATAACCAATTTTCGCAGAACTAAAAAATTTCACAGTCCAGATCTTAAAAGTAGACACTTAGAGTTACAATTCCATCTTTTTTTACCTACTGTGCGACCATTTAACTTCGAGTTATCGCATGTGAAAAATGAAGCGAAAATTTGGGATTCTTTTTCAAATCCTTCAATTTTTGTGAGTAATGTATTTAAATTATTATTAGAAAAGTAGAGGTTTAAACCTTAGAGAATATCGTTAACACAGCTGTATAATTTCAACAAAATAATCAACTTTTACGAAAAAATACTTTGATATCCAAACAAAGAAATTAATTCTCAGCGGAAAGAAGGAAATCGGTCTGAAAAGGTGACAAAAGTTTGAGACCTGTGGGATTAAGGGACATGTTCAAACTCATCCCTGGGCACCTAAAAACTATACCCCCACCACTGAGTTATCCCTCAATTCCTTCTGCAAACTGTATGCAAGCCTTCCCGCCCCCCACGGACCTGGGGAATGGGGAACATAGTATTTTGTTCGCTGGGGCCCAGTGGTGGGGGTATTCTTCGCAGGTACCCGGGGACGAGTTTGTATATTCCGGGGATTAAGCTATCTTTAGTGAGGTAAGCTTCAAGGAAATTTTTCCGGATTTTTTGCAATTCCCTTTTTCTACCTTTTTTCCCGCCCCCTTTGCCATTTCTTCTGTGCTCCAGGCGTCTAGTATGCATTATTCATATTGTGCACTTTCCCACCGGACCCGGAAGAGACACAGCGAAAACAAGTTCCAGATGTGAACTGATAATAATTCTTATTTTCATTTATTTATTCACGTTTGAAGGTGATTTATTTGGCCCTTGACTGGATTCACATCCTTAGTCTAGACATTTTTCATAAACTGATTTCTTGAATTGATAGAAATAATCAAAATACTTTTATTATAACAATGATTCAATCTAAAGAAGAAAAATCATATTCTGAACCAAAAAAGATTCCACAGTGAAAAATGAAAGAAAGTTTCAATAAAATTCAGGATCTTTTCAGCGAAAAAGATTCATGGTGAACCATTGAATTTCCGGTTGAAAAGTAATTTCTGATCACAATGGAGAAAACTGGTTTGCAAAAAAGCATTGAATTTCCTACCAATAATTATCAGTATTCAACTATAAAAAACAACTAATTAAATCAACAGCTGAAAAATTATTTTCAACCATAAGAACAATTTGTTCTCAGCACAACTGGTACTATTTTCCTCAAAACAGATTTATTATCAACCAAGCAGTTGCAGTTTTCACACAAAAGAATGAAAGTACCATGAAGATAAAAGTTAAGAAGGAAATTTCACCATGAGGGATGAACTGTCCACCAAGACTAATTACATTCTCATTATAATGAGAAGGTATTGGTTTTGTGTGAAAATTCACTTCCACGGAATTTATGAAATCTCCACGTTTTGAGACCTCCTGATTCCGAAAAAGTAGTTTTTACGTTGGTGTCTGTCTGT
>WSXT02216533.1:0-17253 GCA_011762715.2 Neuroterus valhalla | reverse complement strand
GATAGGGACGCGTGGCGGTCTCGGGTAGATGAGGCAATGAACTTTCGAGTTCCAAATGCTGATAAATAATAAAATAATAATAATAACAACAAATTTTTCAGTATTTGGAATTTCAAATTTATAACCAACCTGCCCATAAATATTTTAACATAGGTTCAAGCAATGATAAATTACAATGAAGATTCATTATGTCCATAATTGCAATAAAAGGGAAAAATGAAAACGTTGTAATTTAAAAATAATTTTTAATTATTTTCCTGCTTTCTCGAAAATTTTGATTTAGCCCCAGGCCCCGAAAAATGTAAATCCAGCGCTGGTAGTAAATAATACAATTGTTCCACTAAATCCCTACCCTGCGAAGTAAAAATATAAGAATATAGTGTGATCTTCGACAGAGAGTAAAGAAATGAAAATTCTCTGTGTACTTCACGTCGCTTATTAGATTAGAGAATTGGTTTTCGAGTAATCGATTGTATTAATTATATTTTACAGCCGGGACAGTATCGCTCGAAAAAAGATTCCACGTTGTAAAGCCTTGGACGCAGTGTCTAGCTGATAACAAAAGGATATGGAAGGAGCAAGCCGAAAAAGGTAACCTTTCTTTTTTGTAAATGGAATCCCTACTCATTTGCAAGTTTATCTTTTCGATACAAATATGAACTTGACTTATTGTTGGTATTCGCATTAGCTTTTGCTCTTTTGCCGGCGAGCCAAAAATCGTAGCATCCTCTCTGACCTTTTTCTATGGACATTGATTGTTGAAAAGGAGTAAACACCATTTTCTAGTGGAAGATGATAGGAAATGAGTTGATCAATTCCTACCACAAAAAGAAGATGTGAGACGATTGGCTTAGTGATTTTCAATAAGTATATATGTATCTCATATCTATTCATTTGGGCTCAAGATTAGATTTGTCAATTTATTGAAGGAATACTTCTTCATTTACTTTAGAAAGCAAACAATTTCTCAAAGAACAGTTGATGACATCGTAATAATTAATTCTAATAACTGTATCTATGTAAATATTTATATGATAGATTTTTTTTTTTAATTTTTCTGCTTTAATGCATTTTTCAAAATCCCTTGCAATTTTTAATTGGCCGTTTTTGACGAATATCGAAATCAAATCAAAGTATCCTAAATCTTTACCTTGAGCAAATCCAAAGAATATCTATAAGATAGTTTCAACTTCTCCAATGTATCATGAAACATTTATAGCTTTCCATCCACCTTTAGCTGCTGTATCAGAAAGTGGTGATTCCACTTCATCTTCCATATTTGAAATCTCATGTTGAACTGAGGCTTGGTAAAAAAATTGGAAATCTGAATTTCATTGACAATAAACTTTTTCCTATTTTATTCTTCAACAAAATCACAATATTTTGTAAATTAATGTGTGTTTTATTACATTTCCATAGATGCCAAAATTCGAGCACAAAAAGAACAACAAGAGCAAAAATGCAGTGAAGAACGTGAGGATGCAGGAAACACTCAAGGTTCCGGAGAATAAACTGTTTGGATACTTATATGATCATTTTTGTAAAAACCTTAACCTCCATCAAAATGTAACAACAATCCCTTAATATTGTCGAACGTATAGCATTATTTTCAAGCAAATAAACTGCTCATAATAGTATTGGATTCTCTTTTCTAATACATTGATGAAAATCAAAATAATCCATTAGAGCGGCATAAATTTGCACTTGTATTGCGTCTTCTTCAACCCTTCTTACAATTAGTAATGGAGGTCCCTTACTATTTGAAGCAGGATTTCAAGAGCTTTCGATTCCAATTATATTATACGTTCACAATTTATTTCCAACTATAAAATATAAATGGCACAATAGAGGTACGTGATTTTGTTGCCTGCTATCTGAAAAAAAGGAACAAAATTTGAATATAAATAAATTTAGGTTCAGATTTGTAGGATAGCATAAAAAAAACGATAGTGAAAATCATACTGAAATGTAGATTTTAGAAGAGATATATAGAAATTTATTGTTTGTTATTTGTAGATTTGAATAACTAAAGTTTACAAATAAATTGAAATTCAAATCAATTTTCCGATCGTCTTCCTCTTGACAGTTAGTAGTAACGGCACAATTTTCAGTTTTCAAAAAGAGGAGATGGGCGAAGAATGTAATAAAAGATCAATTCATTCTTGAAAGTTATTATTTCACGGAAAAACTGTGTAAGGAATTTTTCCTTCCAATTTTAAAGTAAAATTACTTGTACCTACTGTGCAGTATACTCGGCTTCCTCTGAATCTGATGATACATAGACTGAAAGTAGATTATCAAAAGCATACATGTTTCAAGAACTGCATGTGATCAGGGACACATTTGTTGTAAGATAAGATGTGTGTATATATATATATATATATATATATACACGTTGAACACGACAGAGTGCTTGATTACTGCGTAGTGCAATATTCTCAAAGTAAATGTAATGAGAAAATACTCTAGCCATGCAAGAAAAGGACCAAGTAACTAAGAAGTAGTTCAGAACATTGTGTGAAATCAAACTGTCGAAGCGATTGTTCACATTTTCAATGTTTCAGGCATTGTACAATTATTGCACAATTTTCTCTCAGATAATCGCTATTGCGTAACATGAGATTCGAATTTGATAATGACTGGACATTCTCAGTATAATTGAAAGGTTGTTCTTTTTCTTACAGTAAAATTTCTTCATTAACCATTGTTTCTCCATAAAATTCGATATTTTGCAGTTTCAGAGTGTCTCTGATTTCTCGCAAGTTCGTATTAAGTCCAGCGGCAGAAAGTATCTATATTCTATAGTGCCTGCTAACACGGAAATCGACGTCAGGAAACGTTTGTATGTTACGTAACATTAGAAGGGGGTGGGGGAGGGATAAGTCTAACGTTTTTTGCGTCCATGTTAAAGTTCGATGCACTTACTGCCAAAACGATGCAAAGCGTGGGGGGGATCGGGTGAGTATAAATGAACGAAAAATACATTACGTAATATTTAAACGCTTCCTTGCGTGTACAAACAACTAGTTATATGGGTATATGCGTAGACAAAGTATCTCTCCCTCCTTCAAAATGTATCATTATTATATCTTATATTGTGTTATGATTATGTTACATATTATAAATTTATTATACATAATTTTCAATGATCCTTAACAATATATTTCATTCTAGTTCTTTGCGATCTTAAATATGAGTGAACCTTTTCAGTGATAATATTTCTGGACTTTTTGATATTTTCTGTAGAAGAATGCAGGAACATCAAAACGGATGAAATTTCCGAAAGAAACACAAAAATTTTGCTCCTCACTTTATGCGCACGTTGAGTTCGCAAATAAAAATTTTTCGTCTCTAATTTCGAACATAAATACGCTTAATGTATAGGGAATTCGAATGATCCACTTACGTATTAGATGTACTACCGTGTTTTGAATATAAGGCGTAATAGGAATAAAGTAAAATATAAATGAAATATATGTTAATAGAATTGTAATAACTCAGTAAAAGCCATCGCATTTCAAAGGCGCTATTCTGTGCATATCATTGTGTCTATTAAAACATTTATTGTGTCGTTTTTCCGCTATATGCGATCCATTTAAGGGAAATATTGAATTTGAAGAAGCCTGATCACTATTTACTTTTATGTATCTAAATTACATAATGAGTAATAAGAGGTCATTTAAGTGGAAAAAATAATTCGGAGAGGGGATAGCCAGCATTGTCATAAAATAGCGTAACAAATTTAATGCGTTCTTGAGCTTTTGTTAATATCAAATCAACAATTCTCACAATCTAAGAACAATAAAACAGGAATTCCTTAGATTTTATTTTGACTTATTTGCAATCGACAGTTTGATATGTTTCCTATTTATATAACGTGAAATTTAAGTCGATTATAGGAAGTATCTATTTCATAAATTTCCCTTTGGGGGTAATGCAGATTTCTATCTGTATATAATTGTTGCCAAAAAAATAAAAATAATCTTCAGTTCGAAACAGTAGTTCAGGAATAAGAATAGAAAAATATCTGCTACAAACGAATGTTTCACGTGCCCATAATAATATGATGAAATATTACTAATGTTACTGAATGGCACTAAAAGTATGAATATTTCTAATAAATAATGAGAATATTTTCCTCGTGCTGGGGCAATGAGGATAATTTCGGGACTAAAACATGTTATATCCAGCACATTTTTTTTAAATGGCTTGCACTGTAGCATACGACACATAAATGGTTTTAAAATGTAAATACTGACTTTTTAGGCCACTGTTTTTCTTCTTGTAATCCTGAAGGTCCACAATGATGTTTTTTCGATTGTAACTCAAATCACTAACGAAAAGTTGTCTGTGGAAATTCTTCGAACATTTCTGAGTGATTAAGAACTCAATTTTTGTGTGATTTTCTTCATACACAAGGAAGATTACTATTTCTTATTTCATGATTTTATGCGTTGGGGGTGCAAAACATACTCGGGTTGATTCGAACATCGAATAACATCGAATCTGATTCAGGTTGGATTCGAACTTTACCAAAATCAAGCTGTTGTTCCACCGAGTAGCTCGCAACAGTAATTTTTCAGTTTTTTTTTGTTTTAATTTTTCGAATGTCTCCTGTTTTTCAAGTTCATTTTGTCATCGAAAACTGAATAAACATAGGAAAAAGCTGTTTTCGCTCCTGAGAAATAGCGTTTATGATCTTTTGTAATACTATTCTTCGAATACGAATGTGATGAGGAAAATATGTTGTTTTGTAAAGGAAATTCTGCAGAAGAACATTTCCATTCAACGTGTCCAATCTAGTATTTCAAAACATTCCAGAGACATGAGGATAGGGATTTGAAATAGTCGAGCAGGGAGAGGTAAGCATTGAGATTAGGTGATTAAGTCTTGGAGAATGGAAGAAAGTCATTAACGTAAGAAGTGATGAAATATTAACTATTTTGAACAAAACCTCGGAGTGAGGTCTTAACAAAGATTCAAAAGAAATGGAACTATAGACAAACACTATTAATAATTTACTTTCAGTGATTTCCCACCTGCAGCCGACAAGGGGCCGATTCGCGCAATATATTTAGGAAAAGAATTGAAACCGCAATTACGTGATGTACGTATAAGAATGAAATACATGATAGTTACATTGAAGATTATGATAAGACATATATATCAATGATTTCAAACATAAGTATAACAATCAAAATGTGTGACAAATTATTCCGTTCGAAAATGTATCATGCTCACTGAGTAGTAAAGTCTTTAAATTCTAGAGGAAAGTGCTAACTAAGCTTTTAAAATAAAAATGTTCAAAATTATGAGAGAAGTATGAATGTAGTTCGAATGCTATTGGGAGATTGTAAAATCATGGATTTCAGAAAAATGTTATCTAAGAAGCATCTTTGAAACCTAATGCATTTTTACTGATATTGTAACGAACTTCTTATGGGAGCATAAGAAGCAAGTTTGAGTCCAACATTATAGATGAAAGCCTTTTCTGATAGAGCCTTTCAGATCCCCAAGAGATATTCCTAAAAGCCTTCTTGAGAAAACCATGGCCCAATTTCAAGACTCCTTAGTAGATAAAAGATTTGAATTTTATTATGAAGCCATGTCACTAAAGAAGAATAACGTGCACGCATATATGTTATCAATTTTATGTGGTCACGGATCCTAAAAATACGAAAATTACACATGGAATTGATTCTGTGGTAAGGGATTTTCTGATTAGCCTACAAGTCAAATACTTCCCTTCTTCCGTGGGATTGACGATTTCAAATATAGCAGATATCTCATAGCATCTTTTAATTTCCTATAATAATTCAATTCAAGATTTTCAGCGATATTCAAGCAAGAAAGTTTTTCTCACGTATCGGTGATTTTTTGATAGAAAATTGGAAACATTTTTGTCTCCTAAAATTTTTTGTCACTAACTTTGGCTGTAGAAGAAACCTGCAATTTTCCTATGCCCAAATTTTTGAAAACATATGTTAGCTGTTGAATAATCCTTTACGATTCTGTTTGGTTCTCTTGAGTTAAAATTAAAATGATGTGGAAAATTTTATTTACAAAAATAATTACTGTATGATAAATGAAATACCTAAAAATAATACAAATGAACCAAATACAATTGCATAGATTTTTTCACCGTCAGGAGCAAATAAAAATTGCAACAATTACAACAATTCAACCCTTAACATATATTTCTTGAAGCGCAGTTAGATTTTCCCTTGAAAATTTGACGAAATTGACAATAGACTCATCTGTTGTTTATTCCTTAAGCAAGTATTAAATTGAAAGTTTTTAATCCACTGACCTGAACAATCTTAGAAAGATTCTTCTTCACGCCAAATTTCTTCTTAATCGGACGAGGAACTTGCGGAGAGTTAATGAATTTAAGGACTTCAGAAAAGTGATGTTTCCTAAAATCTGAGATAACTATTATATAAAATTCGTTATGCTTATTAAAGAGGCTTTAATTTCGTCACCAAAGCCAAGGACAGACATAACTCACTTAGTCAGTGTCTATAAAAGAGGCCTACAAAAAAAACGAATGCGATCTGTGACCATTTTACCCTTATGGATCTTAAACCGCTGAATCCGAATCCAGCCTCAGAATTTTCCCTGGACCCAACAATTTTTTTCTAGCCAAGGGGAAATTTCGGAATCTTGGAAGTTTCAGGCTTCGTCACAGTTATATTTATGCACAGGAAAATTATTAGAACAATGTGGTTTCTACGTATTCCGAGTCTCTCACTTCGAATTCGATATAGGAATTTTTCCACAGTACCTCCGAATCCTCCTAGCCTACAGAAAAAGTGTATAACTTAGAAAAAATAAAGATTTCACAGAAGTTTTATTTTTGCTCAAAAAAGCTGATATCTTCCCATATTTTAAGTTGTTGTATGTATATCTGACATAAGAAAAACCTGGAAGAAAACCTGGAGGTTTTCACGGAGGTTTCATTTTTGCATAGGAAAGCTGGTATCTTTCCGTAATTTAAGTAGCTGAACTTATACCTAACATAAGATTTTTATCTGCAGTACTTCGGAATTCCCCTTGCCTTGAAAAAAAGTGGAAACGAAGCAAAACTTGAGATTTCACGAAGGGTTTTTTCGCACGGGAAACCAAAAATAAAACCTCCGTAAAACCTGAAGTATTGTTCATTTATACACTTTTCCCCTAGGCTAGAGAAAAATGTTGGTGCCTAGGGGAAGTTCTGAAGCTGCGTTTGGATTCAGCGGCTAAAAACCCATAAGGGTAGAATAGTCGTATATGAAGAGCAGATCGCATTTATTTTTTTGTAGGTCTTCGTAACCTATATTATGTTAGCATTGCAAAACGAACCACATAGTTTTTCGGAAAAAGTTTCAAAGTAGTTTAAAGATCAAGTTTTGTTGAGGAACAATATATAACTTCCCTCCGACATTGATATGACATAAATTTGAAAATCAACCGTATATGATATATGTATGAATCCATATTCTATCAATCAGACTAATTTTCTTTGCCAAATCGCATATTCAAATTGTTGGATCTAAATATAAAAAAATAATGGGCAAAAATCATGGATAACCGTATCATTGTTTGTTTGTTTTGACACGGTATGCTGTTAGTATTTCAGAAAATCGAAAACTCGTTATGGTTCGAAATTGAATCCTGTTATTACTCGACCAAACCTAATTATAACTTCAATGTAGAAGTGGTCGCTGCGCTAGTATTAAATGAAAATGTTGTACACACAATCCTAATCTGTAGGATATATGTATATACGAATATAAGCATAATTGTACAGTGAAAATGTGTATACCTATATACACCTTCATGTGAATTTTCGAAACAGTGTTTCTTTATCGATAAAAGCGTAATACCGCCGATATACAGTAAGTGTGTATCAAGATATAGTCACAAAAAATTGGAAATGGTCTAAATATTATTTTTTAGCACAACCTATTATATAAATCTGTAAATAAATAATAATACAAAGCACATTGTAACTTGATGTAATTTAACCAAAGGTCACGAAATAGAAAAATATTAATATATCACCCATAAGATTATTTGAATAATGTAATGTACGTAAATACACGGAGATACAAAAGGTTCATTTATGTTTCTTGTGTAATTATACAATTATCTGTATGCGGAGAGCTTTCAAGGATACTCTAAGAAGGCCTCTTTACATCAGGGAAGCAAATGCGATTGACCTGTTAAATACGAGTAACAGACATTGAGAGAAAATGAGAATATTGCAAGGTCTTCTTTTTAATTTGAGCTAGATACTTTTTCTACAGGTACTCCATCGTCGAATCTAAAACAACAATGAGCTGTCGATTATTTCAACATAAGGTGTGAATGAATTATTTGTCGAAAGATATGGGTAAAACAATAATGCGTATAGTATTGGAAGTGAATAATGTTAATGTAGAATCTATGAGAAAAATCCAAAAACCACAAACCGATCGCGTATAATGGAAAATAATTTGTTATTAACAAATAAATTTCAATAAACTATTCTGTGTGAAAATCATAAGCATGGTATTAGTTAATCGTTGACTTTCCGAAGTATAAAACACGGATGGCCACGCCTCACGACCGTTGAATGAGTTATCACATGGTACGATGGAATCACAATGAAGCGCCGCCGAAACTGGTTTGTGTGCGGGTCACAAAGCGACCCACGATTGAAAGCTCTCTGCATTATCTTGTAACTGCCAAGCATGTTTCTGACATGTTGGAATGGTGCGTGATTTATGAATCCGTCACAACGTCACGGATAAATGTCACCGTCTTAACACGCAAAAATGAAACTCTCTGTACCTCTGTTGAATCCAGATGATTTTGGGGAAGCAAACATGAGCTTCTTGACAAGGAATTCTTTCACCTTTCCACACTTCTGTAAAGTTTTTTGTACATTTTCTAGTCCTCAAGCTGTATGCAGGAGTCTCTGATATCTGTTTCCATTACCTGTGCTTTTAGATGTAAGGGATCTAGATGGAGTAATGAACTGTTCTTTGTTCCTGACGTTAAGATCTCGGCCAAGGGTCTTGACCACCTGCTCCACAGCTCTGTAAAGAAACGCTACTTTGCAAATCGTTTCCTCCTTTAGAGGCTGCAAGACATTGTAGTAGATAGGAGGGCCTAAGCATACGAACAAGAGGGTGAAATGAACTTCGTTGAGACCACTCTTATTCCCGTAGTTACTCGTGGGATCAGAATGAATTCCGCGAAAATTCAAGTTGATGATGGAGACAAAAGGTGGTGAAGAGAGAAGGGTTGGACCTGGATGGGTCTTAAGAAATATGGGTCTCTCCAGCTGGATAAACTCAGGCGATGGATGTATCCCGTAGAGATGTAGACGGAGGCTGTACGAATCAACAAAAATAAAGGCCTTAACGGTTTCCAAAAATAGAGACTAAAGAAGCTGGCGCAGTGGGCTGCTTGGTCCGTTACGAAGGCTAGTGCACCGACGGAATCAACGCCGTCATCAGCACCACCCTCATGAAAATTGGAGATCAAGATAGTGATTAAGAACTTATACATATAAGATATTGCGTCAGAAATATCGAAAGAATGAAAAATCCTTGCCAGAACTTCCAGAGGAAATTAGTTTAAGTCTTTTGACATTTCTTGCGCGATTCCTATGTAAGTTTTTACTCTAGATCTTGATCTCTAATTTGTACAAGGGCAAGTCACAGTAGAGACGGATGATTTCGAAAGATAAGTCACCGTCAGGGGCTAAGCCTACGAAGAGGCAGGGCCATGCCAGCAGCCAGCGAACAAAGTATCGTCGGTGACTGTGCAGACTGCTGCCCACGGGGCTAAACCCCCGGAAGCGGTATTGATGGACATGAACTTGTTGTTCACGGCAAAGCAGTTTGAGCTCTCCAGGAGAGCAACTCTGGGGGCGCTCGAAAGAGTGTCGCCAAATCAGTAGCTTAGGTTAGAGACCTGCTTCTGCAGGGAAGTAGTTTTCTTATTTGTTACTGCTGACCCTGCGGTTGAAGCTTGGCTACTAGACCTAGTGATCGATACCAAGTATTGAGAAGATGCCAGCCTCAAAATGGGCACGGTCGAATTGCCCCAAAAGACGCTGAAGGCTACAACGTGGATCCCGGGTAAACCAGAGGATCCGTCTGTGGTCCTTCAGTGGTTGGAAGGATACACCCCTCACTAAATACTTCGACCTATCGAATCTTTAGGCCCGATCCACCTCAGGATGAAGGCCCATCTGGAAGTCCTGGACTGCTCCTAGTTGTGCAGGTTCCTGAGCTCTGCATGAGGGTTTCTGCGGTTCTTAACTATAGGTCCTTCTACCACCTTGGACAGGTCAACTTCAAAGTTTCCGGTTGAGGATAGAAGGAGCCTGTTGGGATACAGCAAGACCAGGGGTAGCCCTAAATGACTGCTTTTGGCCTGACCATTGCTCAGATCAACTTGTATCATATCGAAGGTGCCTCTGCGGTTCTGCAGATGTGCATTGCTGTGAGGCATGGTAGTATCTTACTAATACGGAAACCCTGCTTCGTTCGAAAAACCTCGGAGGGATTCGGGTCTGGGCCAGTTATTGTTACAGGGACCCAAAGCGACCAAACCAAGGGCTTGAATACTCTCAAAGGGTGTAAACGCTGTCCCACTGCTCGAACTGTGCTCAAGGGACCTGATGGTTATAGTCACAGAGCTTAGAGGAATTGTGGAGCTTGTCGTCAGACTAGCCTATTTCCCAATCGATGGCGAAATCAATCCTTCAGAGGAAGTACGCTCACTGGTATAATAATACTGCAAGATGAGAAGTTCTCCTCTTCTTTTGAGGTGCAACGTTAACTCTCAGTATACCCTGTGGTGAAGTTTGTACAACAACAGGAGAGAAATGACCTACTGGAATATCTGATTACTACTGACCTGTATATTCCTTAAGGGGGGAACAACACGTCATTTTAAAACTCTATAAGAGAGGAAGTCATTGGCATCACTCTCTGAAACAGTAGTTAAAGAGAAAAAATCCATAGGTGGAGAGTCTCAGATGAACCACACATAGAGTTCGAGCTGGAAGCTCTCGTACCCTTAGGCGCTAAGTGAGCCAGAAAATCAAGAAGAATGGACTGGGACCGGTTCTCCACTAAACTAAAGACTATACTCTTGGAGGTACCCAGATCAATTAAAAAGCCGGACAACCTGGAGACGGCAACAAATATTTTCACTGATGCCATCAACTCTTTCTACGTAAGGAATTGCAGGAACGAGGTGATGGCCCTGTAAGAAACGTTAATAATACACAGAAACCTTGACTATCACAGGGGCAGCTATTCATATACTGTGTCACTGCCCTGCAATTACAGGAAACCGTCTAGTGCTCACGAGCAGCAACTGCATTAGTGAGTCAGATATATCGGCCAACACAGCATGACGGCGGTCGTCGCCTTATATGGAGGGCTCTGGTGTCACGCTAAGGCCCACATGGGGACGCAACGTCCTTTCTCAAGCATTATGGACTCATATGGTCCTAACCCAAATGGTAATAATAATGATTGTCAATTCTTTTCGTGATTTTTGACAACTGCAAGATGATCTCCCGCAATTGTGGCGATGCGCAGTGGTTCAAGATCAGAAATTCCTGGCCAAAATTCAAATAGTTAATATTTATGACTTCTTGAGTGTTTAATTCACGTTTTTTGGGTCGCTGATTTAGGAAATTATATTAAAAATTAAAAATGGCGGAACCACAATGGCGGACATTCTTCTAAAATTTTCTATTGTTTTCCACGAAAATGAATACAAAGAGGTTTTCTGGGTCGCTGATTTCGAAAATTGATATTCGAAATTCAAAATTCAAAATGACGGACCAAAAATAGCTGACATTTTCCCAAACTTTTTTCTATTGTTTTCTACGAAAATAAGCACAAAGGGTTTCTGGGTCTCTGATTTCGAAAATGATAATAAAAATTCAAAATTCAAAATGGCGGACCCAAAAAGTGGACATGTTCCGACAATGTTATATTTTTCACTGATTAAAAAACTTTCATTGGTTCATTGGTGGATCATGGCGCGGGATCCATGTAGAAAATTTATAGCATATTTCAAATATCTGTTTTATTTCAGAAAAATATATTCACAAAAAAGAAAGAGATTGTTGAAAATATTTTTTTTTTATCTTCATTTGTTATTTGTTCACAGCTAAAAAAGTAGAGCAAAGTTAAACATTTCAGGAAAAACCACAACTTTCTAGCACTAATCTGAGAGAAAATGGTTGAAAACAATAATAAATTGTTGACATAGGCATGTTTGTTAAGGCACATTAATTATTACCTCACTTAGTGAGAATTGGGCAAAAAACTTGAGAATTTATTTAAAAAAACAACTTTTCAGCACTAATCTGAGAGGAGAAAGCCATGAACAATATTAATTTGTATAAACAATTCTTTCTTTTAAATTAAATTAAATATTAACTCACTTCAAGTGAAAAGTGGGCAAAAAGTTGAAATTTCAGGAAAAACCGCAACTTTGTAGCATTATTCTGAGAGAATATTGTTATAATTATTAACAAGTTTTTTAAACGATTATTTTTGTTAAATTAAATATTCACTCGCTTCAAGTGAAAGTGGGCAAAAAGTTGAAAATTTCAGAAAAATCCGCAACTTTGTAGCATGATTCTAAGAGAATATTGTTATAATTAATAACAAATTGTTTAAACGATTATTTTTGTTAAAATAAAATAAATATTTACTTGCCTTAAGTGAAAAATGGGCAAAAAATTTGAAATTCCAGAAAAAAACCGCAAGTTTCTATCATCAAGCAAAGAGAAAGTTATTAACAATGAATATAAATTGTTTAAACCTCAATTTTTAACTTGAATTAATTAATACTTTACTGAAATTGAAAAGTGATTCAAAGTTCAGAATTTCAGGATAAAACTGCAACTATGTAGCATTATTCTAGACTGAGATAGCAATAAACAATGATAATTTGTTTAAAAAATAATTTTTGTGAACTTGATTCGATTATTACCTCGCTATAACTGAAACGCTTAATATAAGTTGAGGAATTGAGAAAAAAACTTGACTTTCTAATTCTTTTCTAAGAGAAAGTTGCTAAAAACCATAATAAATTGTTTGAAACATTTAAATAAACATCTAATTATCAGTAAAAAGTAGTATTTCATGTATCTGAAATAATCTGCGTTGAGAGAACCGCAAACAAAAACATAGTCAGCGCCAAAAACTCGAAAAACCTATTTTTTTACTTATGGGGGTTCTTTGGGCCCTCTAAAACATACTTATGGGGGTGATATTTGGGAAGTAAGTAGCCTCTGAGTATTATTTTTTTTCAAAATAAAAAAAATCTTTTATTTTTTTGTGGATTTGTACAAATTCTCGGGAGTTTGCATTAAAATTCGAGAAGAAAAAATTTTTGATGCATTTTTGAACCACCCTAGTGAACACTCCCACCCGGTTCTAGAAAAAGCGCATTCATTTCTACGGGGGTACCCCGGGGCAACTTTTTTTGAAGGAATCAAAAAGTTGATAAATTTTGGCGATGAAAACGGAAAACACCAGCGCTCACTCTCAATACCATAAATATACTTGTTCGAAATAAAAATGCGGAAGCAAGCAACGATTATACGTACGTGGGCGCGTCGTCCACGATGTGTCAAGTTTAAGTGCTCGCCACAAGGACAGTTCTGAATATAGTGACTTGTGCTTCCAAAAAATAATGCTCAAATGCCCCCTACACAAGTATAAATGAACATATACCTCATTCGGTAACTTCAAATTTCGAGGTTTTGGCAAGCTTCTGGGGATCTTGAACCACTGTGCGGTGTGAGCTGTATTCAGGAAAATGCATTACTATGCCTTCTAGCAGCCCTATCCGACTCCATGAGAAGATTCCCGTAAATATATGGCTGGCTTTCAATGGGGTCAAGAAATTACGACAGAGAGCGCGTCGGCGCATCGGCCCTGGTTCAACGCAGTTAAACCAAATATATCGCGTGTTCGACCTTAGCCTTCATGTCATAACTGCAGTCATAATATTATTAATTAAAAATGCAATAATATTGTAAATTTTGAGTGATCTAGAATCTGACTAAATAATTGTTAGTGTTCAATTTTATTCCATTATTCTAACCTCCAAGAAATTTCAAAATAATTTTCCAAAATCAATGAAAATCGACACATCGAATACACATCCCATCTCAAATTCTATATAATCTTTGGGTTATATCCCAGAAAACACAACAAAAATCTGACTTTATTTTAACAAAAATAATCAATAATATTATGCTTGTCCAAGTACACATTGTTTGGAAAATTGTTGAACTCATTTTCAAGGGGAAGAATCATTTTAACTTACCGGTTTCTCATTTCTCTATAAAAATTTTACGTACGGTATGCTATTTACAAAATACAGTATTAAATTAAAAGAAGTTACTGATTACAGAAGAACGTAGAAGTAAGTATCAAGAAATCACTGTTTTCTTTGAGAATAAGGTTGAAAGTATTTATTAAAATTATGCACGATGATTGAAATGTAAAGGGGGATAATTATAAAGATAAAAAAAAGAATACATGTATTTTCAAAACATTGAAGAAAAAAAACAATAGAAACTTCCTTAAAAAGGCTTAATTTAAATACAGACGCTCAAGTCATATAAGATTGTTTTTTTTATTTTTTCAAAATTTAGTAGTAGTGGAAATTTGTTCATATTGTGGGCTTGTGATTTAAAATCATTTAATATTTTGAATATTTTATTAAAATCATTAAATTTCAAAGGATTCTAATTAGAAATATCTTCATTGAAAATGATAAAAATTGCATCGACTTTTTCTTGTTAGGAAATGTGTTTAATCAATGTGGATATTGAATTATATTTTTGGAAATGTAACGAAAATATAAAATTATAGAATTTTAGAAGCTTTGGCTTCGGAAAAATTAGTAAAGCTTTCAATTTGAAAATGTCGAATTTCAATTACTTCGAATTGGAAGTAAATTGAATCTTAAAATTTCCGACTTGATATTCTTAGAATCTCAACGCTTCTGGATAAACATGATACAATTTAAATTCCTTTGTGTTTCAACGAATCCAATTTTCCACATTTTAATGTGAAAATATTAAATTTATATTTAATAGGAATTGTCCAAATTTCGAAAATTGATTGTCATTTTTTTTTCTTTGAGAACTGATAATTTTGTTTAAATTTCAAATTATTCAATTTCATATGCTTTTGTTAAAAAAAACACAAGATCTATTTCTTCTTATTAATTTATAAAAATTATAGGTACTATATTTAAAATGTTATCTTATCTGAAATTGCGTAATCCGGAATATTGTTGCAAATAGGATAGCATTTCTACTGTATTTTTTATTGACATTAGGTCTGATTCCCAAAAATTAATTATATGATTTAATATTTCCTGCTGCGAATCTAGCTTTAGGATAAGATATCTTTAATTGAAAGTGGTAAATATTGAAATGCCATAAATAATATATTTAAGCAATCAAACATTACTTTTGTTAAATATTTATATTGGTAAGTTTCTTGAGAAAATTAAATTCATAATTTGGTATTTATTACACGTTTCAAAGTAAATATATTTCGCATATACTTACATCCTCTAAAATTTAATGTTCCTACCTGTAAATTCCAAAATCCAGTATATATGAGGTACAGAATATTAGAAGAATATCAAAGTATATTATTATTATCAAAATAATTTCAAGGAATATTAGGAAATAGTTTTAACTGTTGATTTTAATGATTTTCATCATTTTTATTCCTCATTTCAATTATTTCAAACTGTACTTGTAGGTGATCAATTTTTTCCATTTATCACGTTATTAATTTAATGTATGTGTATGGAAAACTATATATCTTCTCAAACATTTTTACTCTGTTCCTATCGGTATTTTTGGTGAGATTTTTTTCCTCTAAAAATTGTATATAATGCAATTCAGTCTTAACATTATTCTTTCATAAAAAATTCAATTTTTATCAATTATTTGTCCAATTTCCCATATGAGAAAATGTTGAAACAGGGCCGTTGCGCCGACCCGCTCTCTGTCGGAATTTCTTGGCCCCAATCAAAGCCAGTTATATATTTACGGATGCTTGACATGCAGAAGCAGAAACTCTGTAATCCATAACTCACAAAATCCTCAAAAACTAACCTCAAACTATAATTTAAACTCAAGTCCAAAAAAATGAATACACAATATCCTTCAATTGAATAAATAATTACTCTCCTGAATCATTTTGAAATCGTTAACGAATAGTTTATTGAGCATCGTATAGAAGTTCCCTGGTAATATTTGAACATTGATGGTCAAACTGAGATATTTTCAATTAACTATGAAATCTTTTAACTTCAATTTCACAATATAGCGTCAGAACCGATTCACAATTCATTTTTCCAAATATTCATTAAATCCTCAAACGTTTAGGTCAAATTTCAACATTCTTAAGTCGCTTATTATTTAACGCAAATTTCTGTAACAATATCGAACCATAAGCTAATCAATCTTACCTAACAATGCAAAATTGGTAATCCTAACCTAACTATCCTATAGGAGGTTCGGCTTATCCCATTGGGGTACTCCACGGCATACTCATAAAATATTATTCTTCACATATCGTATTTGAACAGAATCAATAGAGATCACAGGGAACTAGTTGGGGCAATTTCGAAAGCAGCCCTATCCGACTAAAAAATGCATTAAACTTATTGGCAAAGCCAAAAGGACGGAAAATCTACTATACAGTTGAATTATTCAGTGAATTGTTTAATTTTCAGACCGAAAAGATGGATTCTCAACAAAAACTGTAATTTACATTTTGACCAAAAAGAAGTATTTTCACCGAAAATAAAAATTTTCAATCAAAGAGAAAAATCTATGGAGAAAAAAACCTCTATAAAGAAGTTCAACATTCATTCAAAAAGTTAAATCTCCAATTGGAAAAGAACATTCTTCAAAGAAGGTTAAAGTTTTACAAGAAAAAATATTTAACAAAATTGTTGGAATTTAAAGCTAAAAAGACGATGTATACAGGGTGATCCTCAACTCATCATATTCCTTGTATATACGAATCCCTTGTGCAAAACCAAACAAAAAATTCCAGTTGCAAAATGTTGTACGATCAATAGTTTTTGAACTATTGAAGGTTGTAAATAACCAATAGGAGCTCACTTTTCTCGCGCGTGCATAAGCATCCTGCGCGAACTCTGGAACACACTTCAATTCAATGCAGTGAAGAGTCGTGACAA
>WSXT02216522.1:0-17254 GCA_011762715.2 Neuroterus valhalla | reverse complement strand
TTTAACCTCAGGGGCCTTTCCTCTATCCGCAACCTGGGGACGCGCTACGTAGTGGTGATAGGTACCCACCAAGTAGCTTAAGATAAATAGATCGATTAAATAATAATTAGAACTGGAGCTATGGCGATTCGAGTGAACGAGAAATCTGTCGATGCTCGACAATCCAGTAGGCTGCAAGCGCGATGCCGCACTCGACCGCGCTCTCGTACATTTACTGTTTGATTGGATATGTCTCCCTGATTGTTTAAATTATACACTGTTCACATTAAAAAATAAGTTTTTCTCAAATTAAAAAAACATCGTTTTTGATAACTTTATGAGCCCAGTGTGAAGATAAGTTCCACAACCATTCACAGTATTTATGATAGTTTAAGGTTCAGGTGTAAGGTGCCTTCAAAGCTGATAAATGTACACCATTCGTACGACGGCCCTTGCCCAGGCTAAACCAAGCAAAACTCTGCTTAACTTCGGTGATCGGAAGAGAAATCTTACATAATATAATGGGTTTGCTTGGGTACATAGATAAATAATATAAGTAACAGGGTATCGATCAATATTCTTTTTCCTCAAGAATTAATAATTTCATTCTTAGAACCAGATTTCGATATCAGAAATCTTCCTGCTGTTAAATCATTCTGTTATAATATTTAAAGGAATCTGTGGAGAATCTTGTTGCTCTTTAAAACGTGAGAATAAGAATAAGAACGAGCATGTCTGGGAAAGTTTTCCTACTTATGCCAAGCTTCGTCTGTTTTCTGTTCCGCAGGCAAAACTTCGCGTGATGGTTGAAGAGAACGCAGCGACGGGAGCCCGTCTGGACGGGGAACTGGAAAGGGCGAGGGGCGAATGTGCCACTCTGAGAGGAGAGCTGAAGGATTTTCGGGGTGCCCTGGTGTTGAACAACAACAACGCCAATGGCGGGAGCAGCAGTAGTGCAAGCAGTAGCAGTAGCAACAACAATGTCAATAACATCTCCTCGTCGAACGCCTCGTCCAGCAGTAGTGGTTTCAACGTGATCCCTGCACGAGAGATCGGGGAGACTCAGTCCCAGCAGGATGACACAAAAAGACTCAGTGCTAGCAGTAGTCCTGTGGAAAAGGGGAGCTCTGCCAGCGACAAATCAGCTAGTCCTGTTGATAAGAGTAGTAGTCCCGTTGACAAAAAGGAGAGAACCAGTCCTATTGACAGAAGGTCGAGTCCCATCGGTAAGTTGGAAGTTACATTCACTGCCATATAAATACTGTTTAGGTATTTGGTGGCTTAAGATAAATCCCATTCTTTTCTCATAAAAATGACTTGAAATAGCCTTCAGAACAATGGAAAATTCGATAGGTTTATCGTTTGAAGACACTTATACTTAGTGTCATTAACAAATACAGTATTAGGCCAATTCTTTTATCATTAAAACTACTTCAAATTGGCTAACGAATCAAGTTTATTCAGAAAACACTGTTTCCTGACACAACAATTGTTGATACTGAATCCATAGTCGAGTTCATCCATATCAGAAGCTTCCAAGTTTTGGTGTTTTCGAAACTTCAAAACAGCTCACACTTATGAAAGACATGCAACCTCATATTCAAGAAACAAGACATACATTTCTTTAATGCATAAATCAAAATATTCATTTATGTATAGAGTTGGTATGGGTTTTTGAAATATTTTGGTAAAATGGAAATTCTCTCTAAATTCAACCAAAAGTCAAATAGTACTGGAAAACTATTCAAATCCTTCTTCAGTATTCTAGTTTAATTGGAACTATCTGATTCATTCTGAACCATCGGGTAGTTTGCAAGAAATCTTAGGATGACTTCAAACTTTTTTGTTGTTTCGTTTATTTCCGGAGTTAGTAGAGCTCTAACTCTTTTCTTCTCATTCAAACTTTAGAGTCCACCTAGTGAGTAGATCTGAGACTAGGATTTTCAGAGATAAAAAGCAATGAGCTGCTTATAAAATTGAAGCCAATGTAATTACACATCATTGATCCCTGTATGCGTGTATCCACTTAAAGTATATTTTCTCCGTCACCGTGATTTTATAAGTAAAGCTACACTCAGAAAACGTAATGAAAATATTACCTTCAAGAACGATAGTTTGTACAAAATAATGGTTTGAACTTCCCTTCCAATATTTTAGCGGAAATGTCCCCTCTAACACTCGCAGCTTACTCATTTGTGTAGATCATCGTTAAAAATTGAGGAGCAAAAGTCGAGTACTGTAATTGGATGATTGTGAATTCTCTTTTTTTTAAATCTGCTACGGCTTTAACATATACATTCTCATCACGTGTCTCGTGCTTCGTATTTGATTAAAGTTTGTCCAAAACGCAAACATTCCTGTATAATCTTCAACTCTAAGATATCAAATTTACATAATATTAATTTATACACCTGGGACCGAGACTACTTGTTCAGATAATGCAAAAGAAAAGTCAAAAATTTTATTTTTTATGATTACTCTAATAGTCATTCATTATTTGCCTGTACTCTTTCTTTGCAGCTACCGTGAAAATGTATGACATTTCCATAAATGTCTAATATTACAATTCATAGTAGGCATTAATATTGGAACGAACGAATTGTCATTGTTTTCTTTTTATAATTGGAATCATTTGTTTATCTTTTTGAAATAAACAATGTTTCCTTCTAACATTTCCTTCACGGTGTTCACGTCCGCCTTTACGGCGTACGATGTAAAGGCGCGGAACGACGAGTTGATATGCAATCTTTTCTCCATAACTATCTTGCGCAAGCAAGCATGTTAGTCGCAGATATCTTGTTCAAGGCCGACAGATTGGACGACCAAATCCGTCGAAGATGTTTGTATCTGCTTCGGAGACCCTCCAGTTACACGTGTAATTCGTCCATTTTTTGAATGAAACAGATCTTCAAGTCATCCATATGAAATATATGAGTGACCTTACGCTTAGGATCCTTAGTTCCACCGCAGAAGTACCCAGGAGAATCGCGAAGTGCGAAGAAAGACAGTGGCATTAGAGTGATGCCGAAGAGAAGGTAGCTCATTGTGTCACCCTGAAAGACGCCTCTCTGGAAAGTGACGCTGTTAGTTGTCATCTTTTCCAGAAGACATAGTAAGTCTGTTTTTTTAAGGGACATTATTCTCTCTATGAATCCTGCTATATGCGGATCAACCTACACGCTTTTCAACAATCAGATGATGAGTTGATGGGATTTGAATCCAAAGCTTTCTGCTAATCGATCCAGGCCATCGGCAGATTGCGTTGGTGGTTTGCAGCGTCTTTGCTAACACTCCAGTCGATCAGCAGATTCTCCTGACGGCCTGCTGTAACTCTTTTTGATCCACGTTGTTCGTGGATCTCTTCATACAGGTCCAATTATCCGAACGATCCAATAATTCAGGATATCTGAGGAGATCTTACATCCTCTTATCCCATCGTATTTTGAGGGATTCCTTGTTTCAGCAGTTGGTCTTAATGTCCTTCCCGATCTTCATCTGCGGCTTGTCCGCCTGGGTGCCTCTGGCAACAAAGGGTGTGCAGGCGCCCCATGTAACCACTGCGATTAGTGACAGTACTGGCGTCGTATCAAATAAGCAGGTCATCCTCAAGTCGATCCCTCCATAAAAAGAGTCGAGTATTTCGCCGATCCGTCTTCATGTTTTTCATCTGAAAAGTCCCTTAATTCTAGAATGATGAGCAATACTTGCCGAACCGTTGTCGGGTGCTCTGCGCGTTCGATCATTTTGAACTACATGTGTAACTAGATTTGAGTTTTGAATTTCCAAAGTTGTTCCCACAAGTAGCTGAGGGTGGGGTCAGTGTATATTTACGTCTCTTTCGTAGTTTAGCCCATCAACGCAGGCCCTCTTCGGGAGTTACAATAAAACCATTGCGAACAATACAACGTAGTAGCTAGAACTTCAATAATGGTCCACCCATGGAATAGGTTAACTAAACATGTGGTAGCCAACCATTAGGTAATAATACTATTCTACAACTGCCTCGCCATAGGTGAAGGTATTTGATAATTTAAATTATTGGAACTACATTGTCGCACTCTATTTATACAAATACCCAAAATTGAAAGTATCTCGGAAAAAAACTGTTTTACACCACAACGACAATATTATTACAATTCACAATAATTATGTAAATTTACAACTTTCGAAACGAACTATTGTGAAACGTACAGAATTTTTTTTTGTTCTAAGAAATTACACTTCACACATGATACCGTTATTATCAAAGGAGTTATTCCGGGTTTCACTAGCGTATGCAAATTTATAAAAATTGCCGACGTTTCGTGAACATTGCAGTTCACTTTAGCAAGGCTAACCTGGATGTAAGGCTTTAGGTTGTGTTGTTCTCATATATCATCTCCACGTCGTACAAGGTTGGCCAATCAAGTCTTTCTTGGAAAACCCGGAAGGAAGGAAAGCCAAATTGGATTAGTGTTATATCCGTTGTCCCTATTGATGTTATTAGGGTGCTTCGGGATTTTTATTGTTGTTCTGTTTCCTAAAAAAATATTGTTCGTTATCGCGATAATGGTTGTTTTTTTTAATAAAATGCTATGTCCTGTTTCAATATGATGCTCAACTAGTGCTGATTGTATGAAATGTTTTATCCTGACTGAACCTTCATGTTCCATAATACACCACTCTCCCGGTTTCTCTAATATAGACTCTGCAACAAGAGCAAGGGATTTTATAAACTCCTGGATCACTGAAAGGTGCCTTTCTGTCTTTAGGGTTTTTAAGAAGTTAACCCATTTTGGCAGGTAGATGGAATATTGTTTGGACGTTTTGTTTGTTCATAATTCTTCCTATTTGTTATGTGATACCTTGGATGTAGGATAGTATAGTGGTTATTTTTCTCTCTCTTTCTCTAGTAGGTTGTGTTGACTTGTTTTTCTGTTGTGTATTTTCTGATTACTCCATTAATTTATTTGTTTGTGTAATTGCTCAGTATTAGGATTTGTTCTACGTTTTCGGGTTCTTCTCGTAAGTTATCTTTATCTATTATGGGGACAGCTCTGTGTACAAGGGAGTTATTAACCGATTGCTTTTTAGATGGGTGGTGGTGGGAGGAAGCATGTAGGTATCTGTTTCTATTAGTGGGTTTTCTGTAAACATCAGATGATGATGTTTTATCAGATCTTTTGTAAACTAGTACGTCTCAAAAAGGCAATTTCCCATTCGGTTCAATTTTCATAGTGAACTGGATAATAGGGTGTAATCGATTAATGAAATCAGAAAATTTTGCAAGTTCGTCTATTCTATGTCTCCAGATAACAACGTAGCTACAGCAAGATTCGGGTTTAAGTTTGGATTGGTTGAAGATTTTAGTTTCATAGTGTTCCATAAAATGTTGGCTACAACAGGTGAGATCGGAGATCCCGTTGCCGTTTCTGAGTTTTGTTCGTAGAATTTGTTATGAAAAGAGAATTAAGTATTATTGAGACAGTATTCTATCAAAGGTATGAGAAGGTATGAGATTTAACGGAAAATTTGTGAAGGACTTAAAAATATCAATTTTATCAGGGATCGGTACTTTTGTAAAGAGAGATACTACAAAAAAACTTACTAAGGTATCTTGGATTTGAATGTTGATCTGTTGTATCTTTTTAGGGAAGTCGTAAGAGTTTTGGAAGTGCGTGATAGTAGTTAGTAGGTTTATTGCGCTGACGATCGGTTTGAGTGGAATGTTGTTTTTATGGATTTTCGGAAGCCCCTATAGTCTTTGAGAGATAGGATTAGTAGGTGCTGGTTGAGACTTTGTTTCGTTTACAAGTTCACCGTTTCTTAGGAGGGTTCTTGTTTTGTTGAATATTGTTTTGATGGGGCCTTTTTGAAGTTTTTTATATCTGTCGTCAGTAAGAAGGTCCATGAATTGTCTTCTGTAGTCTTCTATATTCATGATAACTGTTGTGTTGCCATCGTCTGCAGGTGATGTTAACATTTCTCCATTTTGATGAAATTCTTGTATTGCGATTCTTCCCTGTTCTATTAAGTTTCAGACGGGGAGTTGGGCTTGGCGTAAGATGTTTGCCGTCCTATGTCGTATCTCATTCGCAATTTCGGGTAGAAGGGTATAGATTGTTGATTCCAAATTACTTATGACTTTTTCTTACGGGATTTCGGAAGGAGCTACTGCAAAATGTTGTTCTCTGGACAAGGCTGAAATCATCTCATTGCTGAGATGATGGTTTGAGATGTTTCCTTCTGTACTAGTAAGTGGTGTTTGCTTTACTGGAAGTATATTGTCAAATTTTATTATCTTTTTTTTAGTAGAAAGCTCCTTCATCCATTAGGATTAGACGTACTAGTTTACAAAAGATCTGATAACATGTTAGGATATAAAGTTTTCAGGAAACCCACGAATAGAAACAGATACCTACGTGCTTCCTCCCACCACCACCCATCTAAAAATCAATCGGTTAATAACTCCCTTGTACACAGATCTAACTCCATAACACCTAAAGATAACTTACAAAAAGAACTACAAAACGTGAAACAAATCCTAATGAAGAACAATTACACAAACAAACAATATAATAGAGCAATCAGAAAATACACAAGAAAAAACAAGTCAACACAACGTACTAGAGAAAGAGAGAGAAACACAACCACCACTCTACCCTCCATCCAGTGGAAGAATTATGAACAAACACAACATCCAAATAAAATGCAAACTACCTGCGAAAATGGTTTTCTTGACAACCCTAGTGTATGTCGCCGTACGAAGAAATCGGCCTAAGCGTCTCGAAGCTACATTATCCAAAGAACGACCAGGACTTACTTCCAAACCAAGAAAATTCCAGATTTCTAAATTCGATAGCAAACACTATTTACGATGTTTTTCATATCATATTACTTTGTTCTTTTAGAAAGGCATACATTAATAATGAAAATTCGTGAATAAGAATCATCATACTGTAGTTTAACAAAGGCCTAATTTTCTTGACAGACAGACGAAACCCATCGCCCTGTCGAAGTCCAAGCGAAAAAACTCGAAGACCTTACGCCCCAGCTCTGGAAAAAGCAAGATTGAGTGGTTCAGGTGGAAGTGTAGATTCAAGTTTAGGAAGTGCAAGTCCAGAGCAAGGGTCGTCGAGTGCGAGAGGATCTCTTCTTCATCGGGGAAGTAGCGAACGATCTAGTGTTGAGAGGCTACGAAATTCCACAAATCATGACTCATCGAGGTCATCCAAGGATGTAAATGATGTTGAAATAGATAGCAAGGACCTCGTAGACGGAGATGTTCGTGCGGATGAGGACAACGAACCACCAGGTCCAGCTCCAAGCAGCAGGCCAACGTCCCCGACTAATTCCCTCGGTGAGTTCTCTTCTTTGAATTATAAGCGCCAACACTCTGCAACCCCTACATGTTGAGGATATCCTATGAAGCCCAAGTGTATCCACCCTTCACCCTACGCATGTTGAAAGCACTTTTCCCTTTCATGTCCGACTGGGTATGCGAAATTGCATTGTACCTCAGAAAATATTTATTTGAACATTCAAACATATGAACTCAACGAAATAGTACAGAATACTAATACTGAGATTTGTACAGTTTTGTTTTAGTGAAGGTTTTCAAATACATTGGTTCAATTCCAGTAGTCAAATTTTTACTGACTTGAATTCCGAGTGTTTTATGAGAACGAAATTTTGATCAGAATATAAGGGTCGACAATTTATCCATTTATAGCAAGAGTTGATTACGATAAATGTTTTTCTGTCGTAAAGAAACTTACCTAACATTATTAATTAATTATGGTTCAGAATCCGAAGTGTCTTATCATCCCGAATTTCGGGACGACTAGCAATTTTGCGCGTTTGGCAAGTCATCCCGGAAATGATGTATTCAATATAAATTCTACTCCTTTCTGGTAGTCTAGTCTTTCTTATACTCAGTATTTTTATCTTTGTTTTATTGTTCTCTAACGCTTAAAGATCGCTTTTATGCTTCATATGCTTAGTCATTTGATATTTAATCTGCTTATTTACTGGCATTTTTCGGTGATTTGAAAAAATCGCAAAGGATCTCGTGCGCGTACAAGCGGGCAGAGTCGGACCTCCTGATTGGTTCGCTGCTCCTTTCTTATACTGGAATGCGGCGAAAATTCTGCGAGCTGAATACCAGGAATCACGCATTCCTGGAAATTCAGAACTGAAGCTAAATATCCAACTTGGAATTTTGATGACTATAAATCTAATTAAAATGGCTATTTTAAATTGCGACTACCATAAAACACTTTGGTGTCAATTATTAACGAGTACTCGAAGATTATGATCAACCTAATTTTTAAATCAAAATCAGTTGGCTGGAAAAGTAGGAGTTGAAATTCCGATTCTCGATTCCCGGGACCAAGCTGGTCGGCTTATTCCAAGGAAAACGAGGAATCGGGATTTCAAAACGTCTTTGCAGAGGAAAACGTTGGTCGTTAAAATATGGCATATAACAATATGTTCTAAACAATTTGGTATGCTTCGAGAAATAGATCAATTTTCAACTAGATCGGTGAAGTTTCTACCCCGAAAAAGAACATTTAACCAAGTTATTAAGTTTTTAATTGACAAAGACTAAGTCTCATGAAGAATGACATAGTTGATAATTTAACTGTGAAAGATATTCATTTAAAATAAAAAATAGTTCAATTGAATCAGAAAGACCAAATTTTCAAGAAAACAGGTAAAGCCTTTATCAAAACACATTAACTCATAACCAAACAGTTGCATTTCAAGGCCACATAGACGAGTTTTCAACAGAACTGTTGAATTTCCAACAAAATTCATAAGTCTTCAATCAGAAAAATAACGTTTCTCCAAACATTTGCATTTTTGACAAGAGAAGATGAAATTTAGAACCACAAAGACGAATTCCCAACCAATCAATTAAATTTTCTCCTCCAATAGAAAAATTTTAAACCCAAAAGGATCAATTTTCAACAGAACAATTAAATTGTCAACTAAAATGGATGAATTTTTAACAAACTTGTTGAATTTTCAACTAAATAGGTTTGTTTTCAACTAAGGAGAGAACTTATAAAGGAAATGCTGACTTTTAGACTTTCTCCTTCTCCCAAGTCTCGTGGGGGCGTGAAGGCACCCCTGTAACTGATCGCAGAAATAATGCGGATCACATAACTTCCTCCTTACCCAAATCTCTTTCTCTTGGGAGAAAACTCTTGGGGCGGGAAGGCATCCCTGTAACATAAAAAATGTAGATCACTTAACTTTCCTTTTCTTCAAATCATGTGGGGGTGGAAAGGCACCTCTGCCACTGGTCATAGAAATCATGTGAGTCACATACCTTCCCCTCTTCCCGGGTCTCGTGGGGCAGGATTTTCATTTTATTAACCATAATTGCATTTTTACCATTTTTTTCCAGACGACTAGCAACTTATGAGAATACAATGGTTTGCTCATTTTCGTGTACTGAAAAGGAGTGAAATTTGTAATAAATATATTATTTTTGGGATGACTGACGGAATGATTATACTTGGCTAGTCGTTCCGAATTTCTGGACGAGTAGACGCAGCCTTCAGAATTTTATTAAACATTCGGATATTTCGGTATATTGTATAGATTGTAGATTTATTTACTGATATTGGTTGTATTATTATATACTATTATATTCAGTTGCTTATATTTATAAGTTTTACTGATTTAAATTTCACGAAACATCGTTTGCTGTTAAAATAAAGTTCTGTGAAAATCCTGGCATGTTCTTCTTGCTCATTTTTGTAAAGGTACAATGTTTCTGAGTTTCATAGAATATTTTGATAGGTTCTAAAATTTTCTGGATTATTTCAGATGATCTAAGATAAGGTTATGAACGATTCTATGGTTCTGAAATATTCTCCTAGGTCCTATGCCAAGAGTTTTATTCAATCTACCACCCATTTTGACAAAAGGTATAAATCACCTCCTGAATTTCTTTTCTGCTTTGTCCCAGGTCTAGTTGGTGATCCCGTAGTAGCGTCACGTCTATCGAACATCCACGGAGGCACTGGTCCCGTTGAATTAGCGAGTGCACGGCGGTTACGCCTTGAGAATGAAAGGTTGGTAGCGGAAGTCGCACGATTGAGGCGATTGTTGTTGAGTGGAGCATCTCGAGGTGAGGTTGGTGGCGATGATGCTGCCCTTGAAGAAGAAGCACGCTTCGTTGCCTTGGAAATGGAGCTTCAGCATGCCAGGGAAGCACTGCAGGCTCTCAAAGCTGATCGCAAAAGGCTCAAAGCTGAGAAGTTTGACCTTCTCAATCAAATGAAAGCGCTCTATGGAACTCTCGAAGACAAGGAACGAGAACTCCGTGACTTCATTAGAAACTATGAACAGGTGAGTTTTTCTCTTATTACAACCACAATTTTATTGCTTCCGATCAGCTCAATCACTATTCAATCAAACTCTTAATTGAAACTCAAAACTTTTTCGCGTTAACGAAGAAGACAAAGAAACCTTCAGGTGGAGAAATTTTTTCCATCTGTTAACTTTTTTATCTTCTTAATATTTATTTTTTGCTCTCAATATATATTACATATATTATGAAATTGTTAAATTTTAAAATCATGTTCAGTGACTGACTTCTTCTGAATTGGGAATCTAATTTGAATCTCTATCTGAATTCTTCTTCAATCGGAGAAGGATTTGTTTTTATTTGGCTGGTTCTCATTTAATGCTATCGAAACCTGATCTTCCAGTGCTTCATAGAAAGGCTGAATTCATATGACTATGTATATGTATTCAAGCTTTATTTAAAGAAGTTTTAATCGTAAGGGAATGAAAGTTACTTGGTGAACGATTACAGCACTTTCATTAAGCGACGGGAATTCCTCAACCTCTTGAGTCCTTCAAATGAACGTCAACGTTGACTAATTCATTTTCATGAACCAAGCTTTTGGAAAATAAGTAGACCTGGAATGATCAAACCAAGTGAAACCGCTTTCTGGTGTTTCGAATGAAGACTTTCATGCCTGTTCATCTCGACCTGTTTTGTAACAGTGACATCAGTGACTAGCAACCATGATTGTTTTTCATCCCTCGCACGAAATTTTTACATTCTCATTCTCATGAGAAGGTATTGGTTTTTTGCGAAAATCTACTGTCGCAGATTTAATGAAAGCTCCAGGTTTTAAGATTCCCTAAGTCGGGAAAAAATTATTTTTACGAAAGTGTCTGTCTGTCCATCTGTCTGCCTGTCTGTATTTGTGTCTGTCTGTCTGTAGTCTGTGACGATAACTTCCGAAAGAATGATCATATTGAATTATGCGGTGGCACAATTTTTCAAGGCCGTGAAAGAAAGGATGAGTTCGTTAACCAGGCATTTTTGACCAATGGTTCTGGTTTTATCCATCGAAATAGCGTTTTGAAAAATCAAGAATTCGTATTTCCGGTCAAACTATGCAAGGAGCAAAAAATTTTGGGGACCAAAATTATTCATTTTAAAAAGATCTACAAATTTTATTAGGACCACTTCTTTCATTAGATGCATAGTTTTTGTTTTAATCGTCACGACGCTTTCTAAACAATGAAAAATTGAATTTGCTAGTCAAACTGTGAGAGATGTAAATATCGGTGGCGAGTAGTGTAATGAGAATGTGTTCTTTAAGGCCAGTAGAGCCTTGAGTAAAATTAATTTTTTTTTTAATTTTCATCAAAAATATTTTTGAAAATCAATAATTTTCATAGAAGCAGAGGTTTCCAGCAGTTTTGCAATATTTGCAATTGTGAGCATTATACTGTAAACTGAATCAAGCACGGAAGTAGCCGAACGCGAATCGCGAGGTGAAAAATACATTGAGCGCGTAGCGCGAGGTAAATACATCACCCCCGTTCTATATGAACGTGTTTTTGGCTGTGCTCTGTGTTAAACTCAATACTCTGTCTCCTTTTTTCACACTAAAACACGCAGATGAAAAGTGACAGAGTATTGCGTTTACGCGTCCATGTAGATACGGGGTCAGATTTTTTTAGTATAGATTTGAGTTAGAGGTCTCCGCTGTTCTCACTAATAATATAATATAAGGTGTGAACAAAAGAGACATGTTTCCTCTTTCCTCAGCGAGATACGATTTATTTTTAGAATTTAGTACGTAATTTTATCTCTAAAACGAGAGCCGTCTTTTTACAATTGGAGATTTTTCATCCGCTCAAATTTGCGCATTCGTATTGTTCCACTTTTTATTGCAAAGCATCTTTACTACTTTACTTTATTAGACCTGAACGTGTGCATAGATTGGAGCTACGATTCTTCCAAATTTGGTATCATCGCTCTCTTGCCTTTCCAGACATGGAAGCTTTACTTTTTTATTTAAAATGTTCTCCTTTACGATTAAAATGAGAATTATGCGTTTTATGGAGAAACGGTTTTTGAAAAATTTGTTCATATTTTTAAAGTGAACATCTTTGTTCTAGAACATTTTTTCGTATCTCGTATAGTTTGGCCGTAAAATGGATTTTTTATCTGGTTAATATTATTTCTGTCAATGAAATAAAAACTGCGCATCCTTTTGAAGAAAATTGCGAAATAATTTGTAGATCTTTTCCTCGATCTTTTGAAAGTTAACACTTTTGTTCCTAAACATTTTTTCCTATCTCGTACAGTTTTCCCACAAAATGTATTATTCTATGTGCTTCCCACGCGACGATTGTATACTCAGAACATAAGATTCTAATTTTACGTACTTGAAAATTGTATTTATGTCATATAATCATTTGTTTATACAGAGACTTGAACTTCTGTATTCAATACTTGTTTATTGACATTTTTTCAAAGCTTGAATTTTTCCAAGTGATCAGTATCATTATTTTCTCTCCGTGTAGAAGCTCAGATAGATATGTATAGGGGGTATTTTGCACATCCACTTATTGCTTGTATTTCTTTTTTTTTATTTCATAAATATTACAAATGTATCAATTGAAATAAAAAAACAATCAACTTATAAACAAAATGCTTTTTTTAAAATAATAGTAACTTACTTTTCATTTTTTTGTGCATAATTAAAAATTTTGTATAAATATATTACTTAGCATTTTCAGCGACATAGCCCACGCATCAAAAAAGTATTGGTAAACAATATTATCAGTGTATATTATATTTATAGATCTGATAACTGGTAATTGATATGTACTGATTTTTTTTATGTTCTTTATGAATTTTAAAAAGATATACACGCAACAAGTGGCTATGGTTCATGTATAACTCTCTCAGCTCCTTCTTATAACTTTTATCATAGAAAAAATATTAATTGGTTCAATAGACTTGATTTGTATTCATGTAAAGAATACAGTCTGGGACTGGGAGCTCAAATCTTCCTTAACACTTTTAACGACATAGCCCACATACTGAAAAATATTCAGTAAATAATATTGTCTTTGCCTATTATATTTATAAGTAGATAAATTTCGTTCAAACCGGGTATCTCAAAGACGCCTCACGTGTTTTTTATTTTATTTAATTCAAAGTAACATTTATGAATGTTTGACTGCAGTTCAGGATAAAAAAATTGATATTGTCGGTTGTATTTGTCGCTGACATTGGCAAGCTGAGTCTTGGCACGGGCGTTGACACCCCCAGCTTCTATCAACATTGAACTAATACTGTTGACAATATTAGTAAAATATGCATTGGAATAATCAAGCATTTCCCACTGAGATTTATACGACAACATCCTCCCACAAGGGTGGCCCTTATTTTTCACTCTCCGAATTTCTCTTCTCTCACCATCATGTTCTGCTGGAATACTAAAAAGAATTATCTCTTATAAATTTGAGCGGAATCTGATAATTTTCAGGGGTGCCGCAATGACGATGAAATTTCCAATTGATTTAACATGAGGAAAAGCGAAAAAGTCAACTTTTTGAAAATCTGGTATTTAAATGCGATAATATGATACAATTAATTCCAGGTTTTAGTATGTTGTTCAAACTCCGTCAGAGAAAAAGAATCAATTACGAATTTTGATGTTGAACCTATTTCAAGCCACTCTTATGGGTCCCCAAAGAAAACTCCATTAGTGAAAATTTTGAATTCCACGTAATATTGCGGTTTATTGATGCTTTTTAAGAATGTTTTTTTTCAATAATAATAATTTATCATTGATTTCAGAATTCTTAGTCATTTTCTTATTATTATTCAATCGTTTGAACAATTTTTATTTGTTTGAACATTTGTTCTTCTAAAATCTAAGGTAAGGCACGGAATAAAAGTATTTTCTGGACAGTATAATTTATTTAATTAATGATAACAACAACATTTTATTTGAGTAAATTTTTGACAGATTTTGATATTTGCAAGTACTAATTTGTTTTCTAGCAACGCGTAAAAATGTGTAAACAAATTTCAATCATTTAAACAATTGTTTTCATTTAAATATTCTATTTTCGCTATTTTTCGGAAAATAAAATTTTTTCAAGTACTACTTTTCTTTGCAAGAATATTCCTTAATGAATACACACATTAAAATTTTAAGAAACAATATTTTTTTTGTTCACTGATTTCAGGTGTTGTTCATCATTGAACAAAAAGAAATTGCTGCTATATTCCAAGTTTGTTGAAACATATACATGTGTTCTTAGAAACAAATTAGTGCTTAAAAATATTAAAATATGTCGAAAATGAACTGAGGTAAAATTTTTTCCCTGTTACTTCTAGGTAAAGTATATACTTAAATGAATATCCACGTATCTAAGAAAATAATTTTCAAATTATTTGAACAAGTTATTTTATCGTTATTACTTTCATTTCACGATTTACCTGGAAACACGAATGTTTGAACATGTTTAAATTGTGTAAACAATTGAATAGGATTCAAAAAATGATCGGAAATTCGCAAATTATTTATTGATGATTATTTTTGGACAAACATTTTTAGAAATAGTCAATATACCGCAATATTACGTAAAATACAAATTTGTCACTTATGGGGTTTTCTTGGACCCGTAAGAGTATCGTGAAATAATTCAACCTCAAAATGTATGATCGATTCTTATTCCTCGATGAGATATTTTGTAACATATTATAGCGTTTAAATATTAGATTTACGAAAACCTGAGTTTATTAACCGATTTTGATCAAATTTGGAGATCATTTTTTTGGCATTCGAACAAAACTGGGGGATGAGAGCAGAAAAATTCGAAGAAAGTAAATCCACCAAGTAAAAATAAGAACCACCCTACCTCCCACGTTTCTGCTCTAAGCGCCTCAAGGAAATGTTTCGTTCTTTTATGTCTTCTATCTTCTTTCTTTTTTCTTCTCAATGTATCTCGTTTTGCTGTCTTGGGCTTCTTTTCGTATACAGAAAGCCGTTCTTTTCCTCGCCCTTCGAGTTGACAAGATAATAATCCTTTGTCGAATAAGTAGCAGCCCCTCTTTCTGAATGAACAGACATGTTATTACTTTCTTGTAGCGATTGTAAACGCAAATTCCGTGTCAAAGAAACCAACAACCACGATGAATAATCATTTATTTAGCAGAAAATAATGCATTCACACATATTTCTTGATAATAAAGTCCGAATTCTGTACCATAGAAATAAATACTATTGAAATTCTGACCACTTTCTGTTCTTTTTTTTTACCGTACCTTTTAGCGAAAAAGTTTTTTTTTCACTAAAGTCGTTAGAGAGTTTTGAAATTCAATTTTCCTTTAAATGATAAAAGTCCACTATTATTCAGAAATTAAAATGCACAGAAAGTCTCCAAGGCTCTTTTTGTACAAGCTTCGAACAATGAATTTACATATAATATTTATAAATGAAGTTTGAACTAAAGCTATAAATTCGATATAAAAATTGCAAATTTAATGAAAAGTAGCTTTTTCAGCCTTCTCAATATTTTTGTCAGAGAAAAACAAAGGCTTAACTAGAACTATTTCTATGAAATCTCAATTAAGTATAATATACCCATATAACTTTACACAAAAGTGAGATCGCTAAACTTGAAAATTGAAACTGGCAGCAATTAAACTTTTGTGAAATTTAGTGAATTCATATAGAGAACTTAAAAGGGAGCAATATTTTTTTAGTCTCAGATATAGGGTCATTTTAAATACTTTTCCTAAATCTGCCTTTTTTCTGTAGATTTGAAAATAAACACAAAACTGCTGAAAAAATAAAATTTCAAAAAAACTTTTTCAAAAAGTTTTGATTTGAATGACCTTATACTTTGGTTTTAGGGTTTTGTTTGTACCTACTATTAGGAGAAAAACTTTTGGAATTACTCATATGTAATATGTAATATGAAGAATAATAAAGTTTGATATTTATTTCTGTAATACATATATCTGTAATCCGAGAATGAGTGTTGTGCTGTAGAGTTTCTATTCGAATTAGACTTTGGAGCATGAATGTAGGCCATGAGTAGTGAGTAAGTTGGTGGTGGCTTTCTTTGGGGGTAGAATTACTGCCCGGATGTGGGTCTGGTTGACCGTTGATTACAGCGGATGCGTGAAAACGAGGCGACCTTGGGACGTGTCCAGCAAGGTGCAGGGCTTCCATCAGAAGAGCGAGAACGTGAGAGAGAACGAGAACGTTGGAGTCTCCTGAGAGCTGCCAGGGACGAGGCGGATCGGAGTCTCAGTTTAGCAGCTAGTTTAGCCGATAAGGAAGCTGCTCTATCTCACGCACATGCTACTATTAAAGAGGTATGTGCGCTTCATATCAGTTGTTTTACTCTCGGCTCCTATCTTCCATCTAATGATTTAAGATTCACCATTCGAGATTCCACCACTTTATCCAAAGATTTATCACTCGTGAGCAATTGGTTATTATGTCTAGCTTTTTCCTTCACGGTTGAAAATTTGATAAGATGCTAATCTAATTATTAAGTGATTCCAAAAAAATTTGACATCGCATTTTGTCTTTTGGAAATATTCCCTAAAAAAAAATTATTTGACCGAATTAATCGTTATTCCGATTGCTCGAAATTCTGATTCAATATCTCTCAGGCGAAAATATGGAAATAATATCTTTCAAAACAAAATCTGCAGATTCTTTCTCATCTTTCTCTCGTTCTGAATTGATAATTCTCGGACTACATATGGAAATAATTTATTCCAATAATGATAGATTGAATTCTCACTATGCTAATTTTATCAACCAAATATTGCTTAAGTTAAGAAGACTAGGAAAGGAAATATTAGCACTGAGGTAGTCGGAATAAAGAATGCTGACGGTGAAATGGTATGGGATTCGTACAAAGTGAAAGACGGTATGCGAGATTTCTTCAAGAAGCTTTATGAAGGTGAAGTCGCGGAACACGACAACAGTGA
>WSXT02216511.1:0-17258 GCA_011762715.2 Neuroterus valhalla | reverse complement strand
GTAGCGCGAGGAAAATTCATAACCGAGCGCGGAGCGCGAGGTGAGATCATCATCGAGCGCGAAGCGCGAGATCCGAAAGAAGCGCGCCCTAGGCGCGCTCAAACTCGCGAGCGAAGCGAGCTGCGCGCGGAGCGCGCGATGATAATGTGCCCGCGAAGCGGGCAGATTTTTTTTTTACATTCTCCTGACTGAAAACTCGACTCCTCTATTTTTGGCACAAATTTTATTATTTTCAGACGACAACTCAACTATTTGATCTTCAATTTATTTAATTTTTAGTTAACTGTTTGATTATTATTGTTTAGAATTGACTTGATTAGTTCAAAATGCAACTTTGGTAGAAAATTTACCTTCCAATTATAAATATTATATGTTTTGTTAAAAGTCTATCGTTTTTGAATGGAGAACCAAATATTGAATTAAAAATTGAATAAGAATGTTGTGCGCTGTTTTGTTTTAATATAAACTCCAACTTCTTGAATAAAAAACCCACCTTTTCGTTAGAAGTTTAATTTTTTCTAAATTCTTACTATTTCTTGAAAATTATTCCTTTTTCGTGATCCAAATTCATTCTTCAAACTGTGGATTCTACTGTCTTATGTTTAGTTGAAAATTGATAGGATTTAATTGAAAATTGACTCCTTGGTTCCAAACGCACATATTTATATAGAAATTCAACTTTTCTCAGAAGAATTTGCCCTTCTGGCTTGAAAATTTAACAATTTGGTTAACTTTTTTCTCTCTCTTAAAGTAAACATCTCTCCTGCTTGAACCGTCTCTTCTTTTAGTATTAATTTTATCTTTTCAGGTTAAGAGTGCAAGTGGTCGAATTTTTCAGGTTAGGAATTATCAGCTTCAGTTGAGAATCTGACTGTTTTCTAGAAAGTTCGTCTTTTTTTAGTAGGACTAAACGGTTTTTCATTTGAAATCGGCTTTTATGTTATGAGTTACAAATGAATATTTCTAGATTAAAAAAGAAACGAATTTTCGGTTGTTTCTAATTATTCATAATTCTAGTTGAAACTTCAAACATTTGTTGAAAATTCATGCATGTTGTTGTAATTCCTTCTTGTTCTCCAGAAAATCAATCTTCTGATTGAAAATTCAACAAATGCGTTGAAAAACTAACTTCTTTATTTAAAGTTAGTTCCATTAGCTGAAAATTCATACTTCTTCTTAAAAATTAATTATTTCGTTGAGAATCCAGATTTTCTTGTTGGGGATAAATTCTTGCAATTGCAAGTATGAATATTAATTTTTCCTCTTCCAAATTGCATCACTCAAACGGGATTCTGGTTTTTCGTGACTAAAAATTGTTTTCAAATAATTATTACTATTTTTTATTTAAATCACTTCTTTTGTTAGCAATTTTATCATTTTTTCAAGAATGCAACTATCTACTTACAAATATATCTATCTTGATTGAGGATTCAACTTCTTTTATAAGATTTAACCCCTTAATTGAAAGTTGAAATACTATGTTTGAAGTTTATTTTATGGGTCAAAGATTCATCTCGTTGATGAAAGAGTGTCCCTTTTTCAAAGAAATACTTTCCGTTTTATAAAATTCAATTTTTTCATTGAAATTTCCAATATTCCATTTTCGGTAAAATATTCATCGTTTATAGTTGGAAATTTATATATTTTGTTGGAAGTTGGAACTTTTTACGGTTGAAATATCATTTATCATGTTTTTTATTCAGAATACGTTTTTTTTTCATTTGAAGATTAAATACTTGGTTGAAAATCGAACATTGAAAATTGAAAATCATTTCTTTGTGAAGAATCCATATGTTTAAGTTATGAATTCAATTTTCTGATAACAAATTTTTCTCTGTTGCTTGAAAATGCAATTTTTTGGTTGGAAACTAACTTTTTACATTTGTGATTGAAGATTCAACTCTTCGTGCTGAGATTGTCTTTTTCGTCCAAATGTACCATCACTTGTTTGAAAATCACCGTATTTTTATGGAATTTTCTTTTGTTGGCAGAAATATATTCGTTGAAGCTGAAAACTATTCTTTTTGGTTGAAAATTTATTGATTTAATGAATAATCTGTTCTTCTTGACTGAATAATCTGCTTTGAAAATTGAATTATTAGTTGATGAATATATCAATCGCATTGAAAATTCAAAATTTTCATCAGAAATATATGGAATTCGGAGCTTCTAAAATTCAATCCCATACAAATCTCTGTCTATAACTATTAAAAATCGAATAAAAATGTTGTTGAAAAAGATAAAAAATAAGTAGAAGTTCTTGATTCTAAGTGTTGAAAAGTTTTTTTTCAAATTCAAGGGGAGGGATAGGGAAGAAAAAAAAATAGGTAAAAATAGGTACAAAATTTGATCCCTGGTAACTCAATTCATAATAAATTTTCATTGTTACAACTCCAAATAAAGGATATACGCAACTCTATGTTCAATACAATTTCCTCGAAACAGTTATACGTGAGATATTCAAGATTTATAGGGTTCCAACTTCTGTTGAAAATAAATCCAGGACTTGAGAGTATCCATAAAGTTTGTAGCCCTTAAAACAGAGTGCCTACTGAACCATCTCGATTCTCATTTACACTGAGAGTTAGAGACACAGAGAATGTTCAGTAGTAACATCGAGTTATGGACAGACATGACGCCTTGGAGTCGTCCAAGTCCGTGGTCATTTTGCGGAATCCAAAAAGGCCAAGTTTCAACAAGATAGGTAAATTTGAGACCCATCAAGATAGCTGTAACGAACAATTTTTAAAAGAATTGTAAAGTAATAAATATAATTTAACAGGTAAAGACAGTCGTTAACAATAAGGTATCTTATGAAAACATACGGATTCTTTATAAAATTGGAGTTATATTAATAATGAACAAATATTTCAAAATAGTTCTGAGTCTCCACAAATATATCTTATATCCTTTCTATCAAACCGTCATCTATTCCTCTTTCTTTCGTGGCCTTCTAAAGGACTCTTCTGTTCATGGAATCAAAAGCTGCTCTGAAATCCACGAACAGTGCAACAAGTTCCTCATTCCTCCGTCCCAAACTTCTACTTACCAAATGATTCAACAAATATCTCTTCCCAAGTACTTCTGAATGAATTTTATAGCCTACTGACATAAGCGTGATACCCCTATACTCATGTACCTAATTTCCTTCTCCTTTTTTACTCAACGACACTACCAGCCCTGCCTTCCATTCTTTGGGCCACCTTTCGCCTCTCCAGACCATATTGAAAATATTTTTCCATCTCTTCTTTCATAGTCTATCACTGGAGCCCCCACCTTGCTCACATACGTGTACTCTCCATGTTCGTCCCCTGTTAATCACATGGAGACCCCTTTCTCTACCTATTTTCGCATAGAAATCTCCCCCCCCCCTCCCCCGGCAGTACAACCATTCCCTTTTCTCTCTCTAGCCTATATTTTCTTCCACCCTACCTTTAATCCTCTCCATCCCATCCCTTTTGTACACCGTCACAAACTTGCACGTTACGCCTCCTATCTTTACAGTCCTCATTTACACCATCTGCCCCTCACCACCACCGTGCATTTCTTCTTCAATATCCTCTCTGATCCCCGTTATAATCCTCCACTAGCCCTACCTTTCTTCTTTAACCTGACCGCCTCTTGGAGCCTCCTCCTAAAGCTTCTTGGTAGCCTTGATTCTATCCTGCCTCACTCTTTGCTCACTACCTACGTTTCTACCAATCCAACAACATCAAATCCCTGCATAAACCTCCAAAAGTCCTCGTCTTTTTTTCCTATCCCTGCTACATTCCAAAGGAAACAAGGAAACAAGTCCCTCTGCACTTCTCTTACCTCCTCTTTCCCCTCATCCCCAAACCAGCATTTCTAGCTCTGTCATTCAGCAGTCTTCGAACTTTTCTCTCTTTCAACTTTCTACCACCATAGCAACGTCATTCCCTTTTTTCCCTTCTAGCCTCACTTTAGTCACCTTGCCCTGGAACTCCCTTATACCTTGTAGGAGCGCTTCCACTCCCTTCCGTTCTTCTTTGCTTCTCAGCATTAGCCCTCTTATCACGATATTATTTCTTCTACCCTGCTTCTCCCTCCTCTCCATTCTTCACTCTATTGTCCTTATTCTGTCTCCCGTCACCATCTTCTTCTTCTCGTACTCAACCCCTCTCACTTCCTCTTCAATCATGCTCTCTACCTTGTTCCAGATACTCTCCTGCTCTCCTTCCGCTCTGGAACCTTCTCTCATATCTAACCTACGCTCTACCCCCCCGAACCTTTTGTCCATCGTTTCCATCCATGCGTTTATATCCCTCCTCATCTGTCTTATCTCATCTTCTTTTTCTTTCCTACCAACACGGCCACTGTCCCTAAGATTTCTACTTTTTCCCTCAGATCTTTCATCACTCTTTCCTGTTTATCTTTCCTAATCTTTTCGTCCTCCCTCATATTCTTCTCCTTCCCCCCTAAGCGCCTTGATTTCCTAAAGAGAAACATTATCGTCTCCTTATACAGCTGCTCTCCCATTTTTTAGGTACCTTGCGGTTTCTACCGATTTGCTTGCCTGGAGTTCCTTGCCTTCGCGTTTCCCCGCTCCCTCAATCAAGCCTCCTCCCCTCCCTTCGCGCAGCGCTAGAAAGCAATCTGAGTATCAAGTAGACTAATTCCTTTCCCGCCTGCCTTGCTCTCAGCGCTCTTGTTGTAACCCTTAGCCTGAACTCTGTCTGCTCTTCTTCCGGTAAGGAAGACTACTACCACTGCGGTGACTGCCTACTGCATCTGACAGATGTCTCTGTACGCCGTTCCCGCTATACTGCCATATCGCTTCATTTTCCCATTTGCCTCCTTCCCTTTATTACTCCACCTTAACAAGCCCTTGCATACACATCTCTTTCTCCCTACCACTTGTATGGACTTCCTTTTTCCCCTCCACAACTCAATCCCTCACAAAAACGATTTACCTTTCTTCTTGTCAACCTAACCTCACTTTTCCTATTTCGCCTGATTTGATCCCCCCCCCCCCCCCCCCCCCGAACCCCACAAAAATTCCTCTTTCACCCCCCGACCCCCTCTCCCCCCCTCCCCCCCCCCCCCCCTTTCACACCCCCCTACCCTCCCTTTTCCTATTTCGCCTGATTTGCTCCCCCCCCCCCCTACCCCATTAACCTCAAAAAACTACTTCTTCTACCCTCAACTCCCCTTCGCACGCTTACCCACCACCTGCTCTTCCAACCTCACCCTCCATTCACACCTCAAGCACAAATTTCCTGAAACTTTTTCACTACCTTCTACTAGCACACTCCACTACCGCCAACAACATGCAAGTCCCCACGCACGGCTGTAACGTACTATAGGAAGAGTGTCGCGGATTGGTCTCTTACACTTTTTTCAGCTCAGCTTTCATCCGCCAAGCGTCTGCATTGTTATGTGCCATTAGGAAATTCGTTCTAATAAATACTTTGATTTACGACGGATTTGTTATAGTTCGCAACAAAATAGTTACATTTTTGACGAAATAATATAATTTCGGAAAAAATTCTAAATTCTTAATGAGTACTTGAATCCAATATCAAATTGTTTAATTTTCAACCGAAAAATAATACTTCAATAGAGGACTTCAAGTTTCAACCAACCTGTTTTATACTTTACATAATGAGATGAATTTTCAAGTGAATAGTGGAACAATCAATCCAGAATATACAGAGGTTTAACTTAAAGTATTTCAGAAAATACATGGATTTTGAAACAAATCGATAAATTTGTATCTGGAAACAATAATCTTCTAAAAAACAGTTGAATATCCAACCAAAAAAAAATACTTATAAAGAAAGTGAAGTTCGAAAGAATGATTCAACTTTCAAAAAAATATAATTTTTTAACTCAATAACGAACTTCACAAAAAAAACATCGAAATGATTGAGAAGAGTGAGCAAAAAGATAATTGAAAAATGGTTTTCAACCAGGAAAGATGAATTTTCCAACATAAAATATATATTTTCTATCTAAAGGAACGGAAATTCAACAAAACAGTTGAATTTTTGGGCGAAAAAGCAGCGGGCAGAAGGCAAGACTCGAGGAGGTAGTGGGAATGTTGGAGAAGGAAGAAGTGAACAAGGTGGAGGGAGAGCAGAAAAGTAAATTGGAAAGGGTAGAGAACATAATTGAAGGGAAAGTGGGAGGGTGTGAGAACAAAAAGGAAGAGGTGGTGGTGTGGAGAAGGATAATAACAATAGAGTTAACAATAAATAGCAGAGAAAAGGAGGATCAAAAAAATATAGTCAGAAGAGAAATTAAGTTGAGAAGCAAGGACGAACGAGAGGAAGTGGAAGCGGTGCTACGGAGCATAAGGGGGTTGTAGGACAAGACAGTCAAATTAAGACTCTAAGAAAAAAAGAAGAATGAGATAGCAGTTGTGGAATTAAAGCCTGGCAAGATTAGTTGGGGATGATGCGATCTGACGCAAAAAGAGAGAGGAACACGGAGAATGCTAAATGACAAGGCTGGAAGTGAGAGAGGATAGAAAGTACATTGTTGAAGGACAGATAAACGAACATAAAAATAGAGGAAAGAATGTGGGTGTGCGATGAGGAGAAAGAGGAACTTAAAAAAGTCCAAGGGTGCTTGTTTCATAAAAAATAGGTTGGAAGGAGAAAAGCAGAGGAGGAGTGGTAAAGGTCCTCTTTTGGGAGGAGGTAGCAGGAATAAGAAAGAGAAGAATAAGGACCTTTGGAGGTTTATACAGGAATTCGATGTTGTACAGATAGAATAAACGGGAGTTGAGAGCAAGGAATTTAAGAGAATAGAACCAAGGCTAGAAAGCAGGATAGGGTTAAGTCCCTGAGAGGCGATCAGAATGAAGAAAAAGGTAGGTCTAGTAAGGAATCATAACAGGAATGAAGAAGGGATTTAAAGGAATAGTTTATAGTTCAGGTGAGGGTCAGGGAATGCAAATGAGGGTTGTGAAGATAGGAGGGGTGACGTGAAACTTTGTGATCATGTATGTAAGGGATAGGACCGAAAGGATTAAACAAATGGTGGGAGGGTTCTAAAAGGATAGGGAAAGTTTTGGAAAGAGATCGGAGGATACAGTTATTAATAGGGAGGGGGAGATTCCGAAAGACTGGATGTTGGAAAGAGGTTGGGTCGTCGCGAAGGGTATGATAACAGGAGACTAAGAAGAAGGAGATACGAACGGGGAAAGCTATAGAGAAATGCCAGGAGCGGTTCAGAAAGGAACGGTGAAACCGTGGTGGAATACGAATATAAAAAGATTAAGGGAAAGTTAGAGTTGCGGATGGAGCTCAGGTTGATGTCTAAAGGAAACGGGCAAGAAAGAACGATTTGAAAGAGGAGTTGAGAAGTATAAAAACAGGGTGAGACATGTGGAAGATGATAAATAGGTTGAAAAATCGTAGGGAGGGGGTAAGTGAGAAAATTTAATGTAAGGAGTAGATGAAGTTTCTCAAAGAATCATTTTTGAGCCAGATCGACGAAAGAGAAGCGAGGGAAGAAGACGGGATATGGATTCAAATGACCGGGAGATAGAGACACCGATAAGGAAGTTGAGAAGGGCAAGGTCAGTAGTCTTGGGCGGGTTGCAGAATGAAGCATTGCTTTTCGATACACAAGCGGATGAAAATTCGTTGAAGGAGGTAGTAACTATAGTAACAAGGAGAGAGGGATTTTTTGAGGGAATAGAGTAAGGGACTGATCGTGCAAGTTTATAAGAAGAGGGATAGGAATAGGCAGGAAAATTATAGAGGAATCACACTGATAAATAGGCGAACAAAGTATACGGGATGATATTGGCGGAGAGGCTGCGAAATGATGTCGAGGGGAAAGGCATATTGCCGGAGACTCAGGCGGGATTTAGATCGGGTAATCGACAATATTTATATTTTGCAGCACGTGGTAGAAAGGTGAATGACGGAGGAGAGGTGAAAAGTGAACGCGTTATTCGTAGATCCTTAAAAGGCGCATTCCCATCAGTGGTAGAGACAGAGAATTTTCAGTAGTAACATCGAGTTATGGACAGACATGGCGCCAGAGAGTTGACCTAGCCACCGGGGTCATTTTGTGGAAATCTCTTTTTCGGCATGAAGCCAAAAGGAAGAGTAGAAGCATCATTTTCTTTCTAGTTTTCTATGCTCGCGAAAGTAGACGTGCCACATTCTTTTTCGGAATAAAAAAAAGTGAACAACGAACACATCTCGACGGCAGAATTGATCTGCGCTTTCATTTTCCTCCAACGAGGATGTCTAAATTTAGAGAAAAAATCTGGGATATTTGAATGGATATGGAAGAGAGATGAGGTAGAAAGTGCTAATATTTGGATTAGAGTTCTTCATTTATTTATAATTTTTTTCATCCCTTTTTATGAGTCCAGATTAAACTCATTCTTTTGGATGAAACAATAATTGAAGGGTGGGAACTCAAAAACGTATAAGAGTCGTTTCGAGAAGGGTGATTTTCGTATGCTAATAGGTAGGAAAATGACCCTTCTCGGAATAGTTCCTAAACATTTGAGAGAAAAGAGTTTTTTTTTTAATTTATGAATAAAATTCTATGTGACTAGTAATAGACATAATCAGTTTACTTTCTTGTGTGGAAGGGAAAAACAGTGTTCAATGGAGAAAAATATTCAATTAATATTCTCCCTAGGAACCGTCCATATACAATGAATGTCGTTCCGCGAATAGTAACGGAGATCAAGGGCTGTACATTAGGGTGGTCCAAAAATGCATTATAACAAATTTTTTTCGAATTTTTATGCAAAACTCCCGGGAATTTGTTCGAATCTTTAAAAAAATAAATGCATTTTTTCGTTTAAAAAAAATATATATTTAGAGGTGCCGCAAGCCCCGTGAAGTTTTTAACACGTGTTTCCCATAATAAAAAATACGTTTTTGTAAATTTTATTCAGAAATCTCAATATGAGATGAATCGAGTTCGAAATTCACCATTCCTCTTCATAATCGGTCAAAGAATGCGAATAAAATATTACTTTCCAAGTATCACCCCCATAAGTCTGTTTTATACGGTCCCAAAAAACCCCCATAAGTGAAAAGATGGGATTTTCGAGTTTTTGGCGCTAATTATGATTTTTTATGGTTTTTTCAACGCAGATTGTTTCAAATACATTAAATACTACTTTATACTGATAATTAGATGTTTATTCAAATTGTTTAAACGATTTATTATTGTTTTTAGCAACTTTCTCTTGATAAAGCGTTAGGAACTCAAGGTTTTTACTGAATTTTTCAACTTATTTTCAACGTTTCAGTTAGAGCGAAGTAATAATAAATTTAATTTAACAAAAATAATTGTTTAAACAATTTATTATTATTCACAACAATATTCTCTTAGAATAATGCTACAAAGTTGCGAGTTTTTCTGAAATTTACACATTTTTGTCCACCTTCCACTTATAGTGGGTAATTATTTTATTTAATTTAGTGAAAATAATTCTTTAAACAATTTTTGAATGTTTATAGCTATCTTCTTCTAGATAAATACTACATAGTTGCGGTAATTTCATAAAATTTTGAACTTTTTATCACTTTTCAATTAGAGTAAAGTAATGATAAATTCATGTTAAAAAACAAATTATTTAAGCAATTTATTATCATTGCTAATAATATTTTCTTTGCTCAATAACAGAGGTAATAAATAATGCGACTTAACAAGCATGCTTATTCAAACAATTCATTATTGTTCATGACCATTTTCTCTTAGATAAATGCTAGAAAGTTGTGGTTTTTTCTGAAATTTTTAACTTTGCTCTATCTTTTTAGCTGTGAACAAATAATGAATAAAAATTAGAGAGAAATATATTTTACGTAGTATTGTATTTTTTTAAGAAAATTATTTTTTTCTTTTACCAATGTTGAGAAAAATAGTTAAAACAAAAGAGCTCTTATACAAAAGAGACAAAAAGAAAGAATGGAATAATTAAAAGTAGGTGGGAGGACTAGGTCTAAAAATGACTTGTAAAAGTTTTGTTCTTATTTACAACGAGAAATGTATTGCAATGCGTAAAAAAATAATTTGGAATTTCCCCTCCAGGGGAGAGGGGGTGGGGGGTTTATATTAAAATATTTGCAGTTCCAAATTATTCTTTTACGCTTTGCAAAGAGCAAAGTTAAACATTTCAGGAAAAACCACAACTTTCTAGTTTTTATCTAGGAGGGTCATGAACAATAATAAATTGTGTAAATAAGCATATTTGTTAACTCGCAATAATTATAACCTCACTGAGTGAGAAATTAATGAAAAGCTTGATAATAATAATTTGTTTAAACAATTATTTTTGTGAAATTAAATTAAATATTAACTCACTTCAAGTAAGTAAGTAAGTTTCAAATTTAAAAAAAAAACCGCAAGTTTCTATCATTAAGCAAAGAAAATATTATCAGCAATAATAATAAATGGTTAAAATAATTTGTTTTTAACATGAATTGATTATCACTCCACTCTAAATAAAAAACGATAAAAAGTTTAAAATTTCAGGAGAAAACCGCAACTATGTAGCATAAATCTAGAAGAAGATAGCTATAAACATCCACAATTTGTTTAAACAATCATTTTTTCTGAATCAAATTAAATAATTACCTACTTCAAGTGAAAAGTGGACGAGAAGTTGTAAATTTCAGAAAAAGCCGCAACTTTGCAGCATTATTCTAAAAGAATATTGTTATGAATAATAGCAAATTGTTTAAACAATTATTTTTGGTAACTTTAATTTATTATTACCTTGCCCTAACTGAAACGTTGAAAATAGGTTCAAAAATTTAGAAAAAAACCTTGACTTTATAACCCTTTTTTAAGAGAAAGTTGCTAAAAACAATAATAAATTGTTTAAACAATTTGAATAAACATCTGATTATCAGTATGAAGTAGTATTCCATGTATTTAAAACAATCTGCGTTGAAAAAACCACAAGAAAATCATAATAAGCGCCAAAAACTCGAAAAACCGATTTTTTCACTTATGGGGGTTTTTCGGGACCGTATAAAACAGACTTATGAGGGTGATGTTTGAAAAATAATATTTTATTCGCATTCTATGACCAATTGTAAAGAGAAATGGTGAATTTGGAAATTGATTCATCTAATATTGAGATTTCTGAATAAAATGTACAAAAACGGCTTTTTTACTTATGGGAAATACGTGTTAAACTTCACGGGGCTTGCGGCACCTCTAAATTTTTTTTTCCAAAACAAAAAAAATGCATTTATTTTTTTGTGGATTCGAACAAATCACCGGGCGTTTTGCATAATAATTCGAAAAAAAAATTTTTGGACAACATACTGTACATATATCACAAAACTGATTAACGGACCTCTTCAAATGCGCCGCCTTTACTGTACGTAATTTCTGTGTTTTCTTAATATTTCGCTAGCCTTAATTCAAGGATTTCCCATAAACTACCATAATAATTTGGAGGGATTCGTCTTTTTTGTAAAAATTTTCGTAAAATCTCATCTGGTTGAATTTTGAACTATTTGTCGAAAAATACTGCCTTTTATGCCAGAGATTCATGATTCAAGTTGGAATTTCATCTTTTGGGTGGAGAATTCAACTATTTGGTTGGAGATTAGTTCCTTTTTTTGTTCGACAATCTATTCTAACAACTTAATATGTTACTCTTCCATTTTTAGTTGAAAAATTATATTTTAATCTCAAAACTTGCATTTTTTCCGGAACTCATATATTAAGTTGATAATCGTTTTTTTCGGTAGTATTGCAACCTTCTTGATCCAAAATGCAAACGGTTGGTTGCAAATAAATTCATTTTTGCAAATGATTAAACTATTTTTCCGAAAGTTGTCTTCATTTCCAGTTTTTAACTAACTTTTTTATAAGAAATTCAATTATCTGATTGTGAATATATCTCCTTCATCAGACACTTCATGTAATTTTTCGGAAATTCATAAATTGGATTAAAAACTGATGCATTTAATTGAAAATGACCTTTTTTGGTAAGAATTATTTTGTTATGGTATGGGATTCAATAATTTGGTTGAAATATGAGTTCCCCTTGTTAAAGTCATTGGAATTGATTCCAAATTGAAATCTTCTATTATTGAAATATTTTTAGTATTTGTTTTTCTTTTTACAAAATTTATCTTCTTGGATGAGAAAAATCTGTTTTCGGTACATAATCAACCTATTTTGTTGAATATTGAACTTTCTTGTTGAACAATTGAATTTTTGATTAAAATATCTTTCTTTGTTAAAAATTCATCCTTATTGTTTGAACTTTTTGTATTTTGATGATAAATCTCATTCCTGGTATAAAGTTTATCTTATTGGTTAAACTTTTTTTTTGCCTGGAGATGCAAGTTTTTGGTTGATCCTTGTTTTATTTTCGTATAAGGTTCAACTGTTCTCATAAAAATTCGTCATTTCGGCTTGAAAATTTAACTATTCTCTGAAAAATTAAACAGTTTTATAGGTAATTTGTCTCTTTATCTTTAAAATCTAACAATTTTGAAAGAGTTATTATACAAAATAAATTCCATAATTAATTTTTTCTGTTTGCTAATTTTTTTAACTGAAAGTCGAACTATTCTAGTAAAGAATCGATCTGTACAGGTGAAAATTATTCTTTTTGGTAGAGAAAGCAAACTATTATTGGTTGAAAATTCATTTTTTTAGCTCAAAATTTATTTTCATCACTAAAAATCGAACTGTTCTATTTTTTCTCATGGATTCTTTGGTTTTGAGTGAAAATTTAAACCGTTCGCCTTAAAATTGAAATATTTTGTTGAAATTTGTCTCTTTGTACCAAATTATTCTCTTTAGATGAAAATTTACTATTGTCGGTTGAGAATCCATTATAAGGGTCATAATTATTGTTACTTGTCTCAAAATTCAATTAATTCGTTCAAAATTGAAGGATTCGAATAGAGAATCATTTCATTTATTGGAAAATTCAACTCTCTTGCTAAAAGTAAAACTATTTTATATTTGTTTGTAATTATATCTTTTCCTAGTTGAAAAACCTGTATTTTGTTGTAAATATTGATCTATGAGGTTCAGAATTTAACTGTACGTTTTGTAGATAAATTGTCTTTTTCGGTTGAGTTAAATTATTCCAGATGCATATTTTCCCGAAAGAAATTTATTTAATTCGTTCCAAAATCATTTCTTTTAGTAGGAAATTGAATTCTTATGTAAAAAATTACCAACTTACAAGGGGAGGTCTAGGTATAGGAAATTCAAAATTCGGTCAGACAATGTTTCATCGAAAGTTTATTAAAATTAATGCGACACGTGTCTTGGCTTTTTTGATAGTGGACCTCCGTTTCGGAAATATAATTTTTTTAAAATCCGAAACATTAATAACTGATAGATAAGCACGCTTGTGGAAGGATGCCATGCCATCAATCACAGTGGCTCAGCGGTACGGTCGTCGTCACCGAATCCCAACATTGCTGGTTCGAATCTCTTCGGTGGAAAATTTTTTTTTCCTTCAATAATGTTTTTTGGTTTCTCAACTGAATATGTGCAGCTTTGAATATTTGGAATATAAGTCACAATGAGAATTAGTGCAGTGCAATATCTCGGAAAAAAAAAATTATCTTTGTGATTTATTGTGCAATAAAATATTTCCCACAATTTTTCGGGTGATAAGGATTATAGAAGAACTCAAAACACAAGGTTCTTTTTTTTGCAGCGGGCGCAGTTTATAAAAGCCACACCTTCGCTGATAATTTATTTCGTTTATGGAGGAAAAAATTTTAGTGAAGAATGAAAAAAAAACTTCAGATTTTGAGAGAAATTTTGTATGGCTTCCATAAGCTGCACACGCTGCAAAAAATCTTGTAATTTAAGTGCTTCTATGATCTATATCACCCGAAAAATTGTAGATATTAATTTATTGCACAATAAATCACAAAAATAGTTTTTGCATAGATATTCAATTTGACTAATTTTTATCGTGGCTCATATTCTAAATATTCTTAGCTGCAAATTTTCAGTTGAGAAATGGAAAAACCATTATTGGAGGAAAAAAAAATTTACACCGAAGAGTTTCGAACCAGCAATGTTGGGATACAGGGACGACGACCGTACCGCTGAGCCACTGTGATTGATGGCATGGCGTTCTTTACCAATAAGGGAGCTTATCTATCAGTTAGCATCGGCTCCGATTTTGGAAAAATTATATTTCCGAAAAAGAGGTCCAGTGTCAAAAAAGCCAAGACACGTCTCGCATCAATTTTAATGAACTATCGATTAAACATAGTCGGAACAAATTTCGAATTTCCTATACCCAGGCCTCCCCTGTTAGTTGAAAGTTTAACTTTTACATCAAAACTTAATTCTTTCGTTAAAAAATTTATCAATTGAGTTCAAAATTGATCTCCCTCATTGAAAACGAACTTTTCGGTTTGGAATTATCATTTTCCCGTTAAAATTTTTTTTCCAACGAGAAATCCAATTATTTTATTTTTGATAGAAAATTTTCCTTTTCCATATAAAAACTAAACAATTTTAATTTCGGCAGATATCATGGACTGAGTTTTGTTTAATTCATCTCGAACCAATGAAATTTTATATTCTTGCATCAACTTCGAATTATGAGTCTAAAAAAAGTCTCACTATAGAAAATTTATTTCCCAAATCTCATAAAAGACCAAAACTTCTTCACTCTCCTTCAAAATTTATTGTTAATACAGATCAGTCGATTCTTCTTGGACCAAGGAATTTTTTGCGTTTTCGCATCAACCCACCAATTTTCATCAACAAATTCTCGAAATTTTCGCCATTACAAAATTTTCTCCACGAGGAAGAAGAATTAATTTGATTGCACTGTTGAAACAAAAAAAAAAAGATCGAACGGACAACTCACGCCATTCCCAGAAATATCAACACGATATCTACATTTCCTAAATGATAAAGCTGCCGAATACGACGGAGTGTAATAATTAGTCACGTGAGAGACTGCCACATTAGGGAGGTCCAAAAATTTGTTTTCGAATTTTTATGCAGAACGCCCGGAAATTCGTTTGAATCCACAAAAAAATACACGCGTTTTTTTTCTTTTTTAAATATATTTAGACGTGGCACAAGCCCCATGAAGTTCAACATGTATTTCCCATTAGAAAAAAAGACGTTTTTGTAAATGTTATTCCGAATCCTCAGTATTATGTCAATCAAGTTCAAAATTTACAATTTCTCTCCACAATTATTGACAGAATGCGAAAGAAATATTGCTCTTCAAAAATCACCCCCATGAGTCTGTTTTATAGGGTTCCGAAAAACCCCCGTAAGTGAAAAAATGTTTTTTTTTTCGAGTTTTTGACGCTAATTACGATTTTTTTGCGGTTCTTTTAAAGCAAATTGTTTCAAAGACATGAAATACTACTGATAATTATATGTTTATTTAAATTGTTTAAACAATATATTATTATTTTTAGTAACTCTCGCTTAGAAAAGGGTTAGAAAGGCAAGGTTTTTTCTGAATTTTTCAACTCATATTCAACGTCCTAGTTAAAGCAAGGTGAAAATCAAATAAATTTACCAAAAATAATTGTTTTGATCAATCTGTTATTAATTATAATAATTTTCTCCTAGAATAATGCTATAAAGTTGCGGTTTTTTTTCCTAAATTTTCAACTCTTTGACCACTTTGTACTTGGAATGAGTACTTATTTAACTTAATTCAGCAAAAACAATTGTTTTAACAAATTGTTATTGTTTATAGCTACCTTCTTCTCGATTAATACTACAAAGTTGAGGTTTTTTTCGGAAATTTTTAACTTTTCATCACTTTTGAATCAGATCAAAGTAATAATTCATGTTGTTCAATTCATGCTGAAAAAATATTTGTTTCAACAATTCATTATTGTCATTGCTAATAATATTTTCTTTGGCTAATGGCAGAAACTTATGGTTTTCCCTTAAATTTTGAATTTTTTGCCCACTCTTCCCTTGAATTGAGTTAATATTCAATTGAATTTGACAAAAATAATTGTTTAAACAAAATATTATCGTTTATGGCTATCTTCTCTTAGATTAGTGCTTAAATACATTCCGTGTATTTAAAACATCGTGCGATAAAAAAACTGGAAAAGAATCATAATTAGCGCCAAAAACTTGAAAAACTCATTTTTCCACTCATAGGAGTTCTTTGGGACCATATACAACCGACTTATGGGGGTGATATTCGAAAAGTAATATTTTATTCGCATTCTCTGACTAATTATGAAGAGAAATGGTGAATTTCGCACTAGATTCACCTAATATTGGGAATCCTGAATAAAATTTACAAGAACGTCTTTTTTTCTTATGGGAAATACGTGTTAAACTTCATGGGGCTTGCACCACCTCCAAATATTATTTGTTGTGAAAAAATGCTTGTTTTGTGGATTCGAACAAATTTTCGGGCGTCTTGCATAAAAATTCGGAAAAAAATTTCTAATGCATTTTTGGACCACCCTACTGTCACATATTCCCGAGGGGCTATTCACTCTCGAATAAAATTTAGGCTAGTAAAGGATTTCAAATGATATTTGTGTTTAAAATGATTAAAGTTCGTTAGGTCCGCTTAAATCAAAACACTGATGAGTCACACAAGATTCGAACGCCGCCCAGATTCTCGTTCTTATTGCCTCTTATGCATGCTTATTTGGCGTTATTCTAACTATACCGTGCTACTCAGTAAGGTATATAGGGATTTCCTTGCTTAAATCTGCTCTCTAGCTTACTGATTCTTATCGAATCTTATTTTTCTTTATTTCTCACTATCTTGCGTTACATATAAGAGGTTTAGGAAGATTTCAAATTAAAAATTAGTTAAATTCGAGAGTAAATAGCCCCTCGCATATTCTTAAGCCGGCGCTGCAGAGAGCAGAAATGAGAAGGGAAAGGGAAGTGCGAAAAATCGGAAGTGAGTGAGGTTTCGTACATTCCTTGGCCTTTGTCTACCCATCTGACCCAGAAGAAGGTCAGTACTGCACTGATAGTGTCTTAACCAGGTGAAGTGTTCTAGAGGCAAACCAAAGGGGCAACCATGACATTAGTACCGTCTGAAGAGGGAGGGCACATGAATGCCCGCTCATTACAGATACGCGCGACCCCCTCCAACTTTGGCAATAAAATCCTGCCTCTGCAGAATTTTCTTTTATTATTATTTTTATTATTATTGTTAATATTGTTATTATTATTATTATTAATATTTATTTCGTCAAAAATTAATCTCGGTTCTTTTTGCCCGGTGTTTTATCATCAGCCACGGACTAAGTCAAGTGCCTGATGAAGTCAAGATGTTAACAATCAAA
>WSXT02216501.1:0-17259 GCA_011762715.2 Neuroterus valhalla | reverse complement strand
CTAGAATTTTTCGTTCAGTTTTGCACAAGGAATTCGCACATACAAGGAATATGATGAGTTGAGGATCACCCTGTATAATGTAATTCAACAAAAATAATTGTTTCAACAAAATATTATTGTTTGTGGCTATCTTCTCTTAGATTAGTGCTAAACAGTTGTGGTTTTTTCTGGAACGTTTAACTTTGCTTCACCTTTTTAGTTTTGAACAAATAATAAATAAACATTAGAGAGAATCATATTTCGTATAGTATTGTATTGTTTTAAGTAAATTATTTTTGTTCTTTTCGCAATGTTCAAGAAAAAATAATTGCAACAAAAAAGTTGAATCCATCCAGTGAAATTTTAATTTCGAATTTCCTACTAAAATTATAGATCGCTGCGCAAAAATTAAATTTTTATGAAAGTAGTTCAACTTTCAACCAAAGAGTTCGATTTTCGACCTAAAAGTATGAATTTTGAATCAAAGATATAATGGTTGATATTTGAAAGAAAAATTATTTTTAATAAAAAAAAATCTTATTTAACCAACAAATAAATCAATTCAATCTAATTGAATTCCATCCAAATTCCATTCATTACCTGGTTTTAACTAAAAAATTGAAAGTAATTTGAAAAATTCAGAAAATACCTTGACCTTCTAACCCTTTTCTAAAAGAAAGTTGCTAAAAACAATAATGAATTTTTTAAACAATTCAAATGAACATCTAAGTATCATTTGAAAGTAGTATTCCATCTATTGGAAACAATCTGCGTTAAGAAAACCGCAAAAAATCCTAATTAGCGCCAAAAACTCGAAAACCCCATTTTTTCACTTGTGGGGGTTTTTTGGGATCCTATAAAACAGACTTATGGGGGTGATATTTGGAAACTATTATTTTATTCGCATCCTGTGACAAATTTTCAGGCGTTCTACATAAAAGTTCGAAAAAAATTTGTTTGACCACCCTAATACCCAGTCTCAATTTACTGTTTTGTATGACCAAATTTAATTGACTTTACTTTTTTTCTTGAAGAAAGATATTGAGAACCAGTGATCAGTGCTTTAACCAATGCACCTTATAACAATTATTGAACGCAAACAAAATCAACTAAAATGTATAATATTTATCCCCATAAATATCTTGAAACAAATAAACAATTTCAACAAATATTCTGTTGAAGGATCAATCACCTGAAGTTCGAAACTGAATAAATATTTCAAGATCTTGCACGCGATTATTTTCGACATCTAGGTGATCAAATTTTCATCCGAATATTTGAATCCATTGTTTATTCGCCTAATTTGTTTTAGCTAATTTAAGTCGACTAACTCCTTCCGCTGAATGAACCCTTATTCCCGTTTCGGATTTGTGAAACGATCATGTTGATCATGGTTGATGGAAAAAGCATTCGAATTAGCTAAATGTTTCATTTTCAGTCTCCAATTCGAAAAGAAAAATCAGAGCTAAAAGTGTCCATAATGAGTCAATTTTATGTTACGTAATTATAATGCTTGATGCTGAGTCGTGGTTGGAAGCAGTAGGAGCACCTCAACTATTTATGTTCTATTTCGTGCCCCATTGACTAGCGGGTAGCGATATTAGAGGAAGATCGTAACGTATCAGAGTGATCTTCATCCACCCCCAAAAGACCCCTGAATGTCCCATGAAAAAGGAATCGGTGGCGCAATGGCCTTGCTCGTGATGTTACATATCGGAGAATGGAGGATGATCCTCGCTCTCGCGAAAGTATAAAACCCGTCCAAAGCTCTTGCTACCTCGCACTCTGCACCATAGTCATCTCCCATAAACACACGCGAGTCACACATCCGCGTCGGTGAAGCGTGAACACGTGTCGTCCACTTACGATTCGATCACGGATTTGGCGTCCGACAGTAATCGATATGAGGGTGAGTTGAGTATCGCCTGCCTGACCTCCCACAACGCAAGATTGAGGAGCTTTCAAGCAAAGAGGAGAAAAGAAAATCTTCTTCTCACAAAACAAACCTTCAACTGCAAGGGAGGAAAAATCAAAACCAACAAGATTCTTTATTGCTTTCGAAAGATTCTCTATTGCTTTCGAAAGATTCTCTATTAGCAATCTTTCGATCTTCAATCAGTTTATCAATCTCAGAAAAAAGGAGCGAGTTAAAGTTTTAAAATGAAGTTTCGTTTAAGAGAAACAAGAGAAATTTATTTCTTCTCTCTATTTCTTATGGTCATTCAATAAACTTTTTCCAAATGAATCTGGAAACCATTGAATCTTGATGAATTTTGAAAAAAATAGTCAACAACTTGAAAGAATAATTTTAAATAATATTATAAACTTCTAGACTGATTTTCAAAGAATTTTTTTCGAAATCTCATAACTGCAAAGAGCAGGATTCCAATAGAAATCAATCATTCATTTTTTTAAATTTTTTATTTACATCTTTAGTCATTTTTTTCTACCAATTTATTGGTAAGAAACGCTTGGATTTTAGTGACTTTTGGTTCGTTTCCAATAGATTTTCATTGATTGACCTCTTGAAAATTGTTCAATAATTCTGAGTGGAATTCCACTCAAACGAATTAAAAGATTTATGTATAAATCTGAATTACTAAAACTTGTTGAATTTAAGGAGTGATATTTCACAGAAAGTCAACTAGTGAATGAGTTATTTTCATTTAACAATCAAATCGCGGTTTTTTATTAATACAACAGTCAAATCAACAGTATCCGTACGAAATTAACTAATAACCACCTCAATAACATTCAAATTTTTCAAATATTACTCATTCCGCTTTGGAGAGTAGATCCAACTAAAACAAACTCTGATTATTCTGGACTAGTGAAAACCCTGCGACCAATTTGCTCGAGTCCAAATTTTTTATTATTATTAATAATTGTCTTGAACTTTTATTCGCATTACCTTTTATTGACTTCTAGTAAAAAGAAAATTAACTGCCGTATCACAGAAAGGGGAGTGAATCCTCTTAGTTAGTTCCAACAAGTGACACTATGTTACAAAAAACGTCAAAGTCATTTGAAAAAACGTTTGGTTTAACTGTAAACGATTTCTTCTCATCTCTTATGCTAAAAAAGTTCTTTATAAATCCCAAAACAAATTTCCCCGCTATGAATTTCTGATTCCATACACATGAAGAAATTAATATTTCATAATAATTCTTACTCTATATGAAGTTGAATTCGGATAAAATTTTGTTAAAAGAATCACACTTCGTCAATGCTGAACACAAGATTTTAAGATAGATTTAATTAGAATTTTTTTTTGTACTAAAAGTTTTTTTTAAAGTTAACACATAAGATTAAAATATTTCAAGTGGATATTACACAAAGAAATAAAAGCTAAAAAAAATTAATAACGAACGAAAATTAACTTTCATGAGAGCGTGACTTTCTTCGGGATGATTCGCACTCCGATTCAGCTTGAACCGGTTCGTATTCATTTTGAAAGAAATTCGTTTAATATAAACGAAATGAAAATCTTATGAAATTATTTTTTGTTTACTTGTTCGTGTTCTTTTTAATTAGTTTGTCTTGAATTCAATTTTCCAGAAATATCCACTCATAATCAAATTCTGGCTTAAAAGTGTCGATTTTGGCTCCTTGCATAGAATACCTAAATCGAAAATTGTTCAAATCCTTCTAAAGCTAATTATTGTTACATGTAAATTATATTTTTTATTGTCCATGTGTATAAATCAGTCAAATTAAGAAGTCTCATATTTTGCTTATTAAAAGGGAAAAAAAAATCATAAAATTTTGTTATGCAGGCAGTGTAGATATTCATAATAGAATATATGAATTTAATTTCTTGCTTCAGTCATATTGGTAAAGAAAAAATCAAAAACAGTGCTCATTCGAATTAAAAATATTTTGGAAAAAAGCTTTCTCAAAGTTTATTAATAAATAAGTTTTGTGCTAAAAACATTAAAATCATACATAGCAAGGTTTTCTAATACATAAATTTATCAAATTAAAGTCATTATTCATAAAGTTGTTCTTGTTCTTCAAAAATTCAAAATTGGAGGGTGATAAACAAAATTTGAATTCCAAATCCATTTATGAACGACTTATGAAACGCAAATTCCACCGATATTAGAAAACGGATAATGAATATTGGAAGAGTTATGTTTACCTTAAAAGCACATTTTTCCTCGTTTAACGAATCGTCGGATGCAAAGCCACAAAATCATTCGGATTTACGAGATCATAATGCCCTCCACTTTCGCGACTTTTATCTCGCCTCGATATGATTGGTGTGTCCGTAAATCATCGCTGTGTTCACTTCTCTTGCGAAAGAGTAGAACATCGCGCGTACGTAAATACCCGCTGAGCATTAGTACTCGGCCTTGGTGCAACGCATCGACTTCGTGTAACAATTTGAAGATGCGTAAAAGTGCATTGCATAAATCCCTTGCATTACGTGACTTTTCTGAGATGTTACCTTTTTTTACGAATTTTTAACATAAAATCTTTATTTAAAAAAGAAACTTCCAACTACCATAAAACTAAAGATTAGAAGTCAATAAAAGGCATCATGTTGATTTGAAATTAGAATAAGAATAACCTATTTTACCCTGAATTTCATTTGCAACCATTCTTTATCTGATTTTCAAGATTCAATCAACGAAACATATTGTAATTTTTCTATCTAATAGATTCTATTTCCAAAGAAAAGAACAAAATGGCTTAAAATGCCAGACTTCAAATCCGTGAACTTGTGTTGACTGTAACTTTGAATTACAGGATAGAAAGAATTTTTTATGACAATTTTTCAAATTATTTAAGCCTGAATTTATATCAATTTACTTTTAATTAAGATGAGTGTACTTTTCCATGTCATAAGTTCAAATTATATTCTGGAGTTTTTAAAGTTTGAGGCTTTTGTTTCAAACTAGGAAAAAATACTTTTGGGACATCAGTACGTCTCAATCAATTCAATTTGAACATAGTTTATATGGTACAGACCTGAGATTATTGCCTACTCCTGTCTTATTTGAGTCGAAAGAATTATGTTTAACCAATAAAAATAAATTTATATTCCATTCTACATATTTTAATTGACTTTGTTTAATAAAAAAATGTTCAAGTTCGATTTCTACACAATTGGAATGTCTTTAATATATTTGATGTTTTGACTGAAAGTCATTTATGCCAGTCAAGTAACATTTGATATATATACATACTTCTCTTGAATATTGTTTACTCCTGCATACCTTAAATTAAAAATAACTTAATTTCTTTTCTTTTTGATCTTGAAGAATTTCATATTACGCATTCGCATATTATTTAAACTTAAATTTATATGAATTTACTCTTAGTTAGAATAAGTTTGATCTTCCATGCCAAAAGTTAAAATTAGATTCTTGAGTTTTCAAAGTTTTAAGCTTTTTGTTCAGTTTAGGAAAAAGTACTTCTGGAACATCAGTAAGTCTCAATCAATTAAATCTGAACATAGTTTATATAGTACAGAACTGAGATTATTGCCTACTCGTGTCTTACTTGAGTCTAAAGAAACATGTTTACCAAAAAAAAAAAAAAAAAAAGAAGTTTATATTCGATTTTATATGTTTGAATTGACTTCATTTAATAAAAAAGTGTTCAAGGTTAGTACAATACAATTATTTATACAATTTAAATGTCTTTCATTTATTTGATGTTTCAATTGAAAATCATTCATGCCATTCAGCAAAAATGTAATACATATAAATACTTTTGTTGAATTTCGTTGCTTCTTCATACCTTAAATTACAATATTTTTTGTTATCTTGAACGCTTCTTTGCTTTTGAAAAATTGAGTTGAAACTGAAACTTTGAAACTATTTCGAACATTTCCAATTCTCCATTTCTTCAGTAATAATTCCTTTTTATTATATCTCTCTTTTCAAGCATTTTAATTATGGTAGCTTTTTCTTGTGGAAATCTGATCTGCGTAACCTTATATAGAGTAAAGATGTAAGCAATAAGCCAATTAGAGTACTGATCATAAATATTCAAGGCTGAATAAGAAAGCATTGTCATTCTGCACAGAAGTGGAATGTATTTGCATCCTAGAGACGCAATAAGTCCTTTTTAAAATTTTCAAAATTTATTGTAAGCGCTGCGAAAAATATCAATACCGGCTTCGGAGAAACGGGTCTGATGGTTAAAAAATCGATTTTGAGATTTTGACGCTTCCAGTTTGCTGAAATCATATATTTTTTTATGCAATTTGGCAAAGATCCAATAATAGAAATCTCACAAAGTTAGACTTGTCTTTAAATTTTGATTTGGAACAAATACTGAAAATTAAAAGTGCAAACTCATTAAAGAGGCCAACCCACTTTATGGAAGGATGACCAGTTATTAGTGTTAGGGACCTACCATTCCAAAGTTATCCATTATTGATAATTAATATTTCCTTTGACTCTATAACTTCCCAGTGGTAGATCCACTCTTAGCAAGTAGAGTACAGAACACAAATCATCTTCTAGAGTTCTACTAGTTCTCGGGTTTTCTATTAAAATTTCCCCATATCCTCCGTAAATTTCTATCAAAATTTCCATTCCTCTGAACAGTTCTCATTCAATTTAAAATCAATCAACTCGTCTTAATACAACAATGAAAGTCTCATGTTATTGATCAAGCATCTCTTTCTCCTTTTTCAATGTGTTAAAATTGAACAATTATCAAGAACAGTAGACAGTTATTATTACTCATATTTATGTATCCAATTTATAGCTACAATCTCAGTTTTTACATTCGAGAAGTATCTCTTAGCGTTCCGATATAGTTAACAGAAGATCACTCTTTAGCAGATGCAATATCTGATAATCGCATGATGATGCTTTTAGCACGGCGATGCTCTTAGACTGATGATCTTCTTAGCGCCTAATCTACTCTATATTACGATGCTAGATCAACGACAGCATACTGATAGGGTTTTACATACGTGAGTACTGTATTATACACATCGCTGACACGGGAAAGTTAATTATTATCGAACATGCCTGGATGGCGGTCGGTACTCGCGATGCTGCGTTAACCTGATTTCAAGCATCAAGTGTCATCCACATTAGGTGGACAATTTGAAAATTGGGTACACGTATTCAAACATACAACTGAGTTTTTCTATCATTGCTAAAACAGAAAATTGTAGATTATTGAATAATTGTTTAAAATTTGTAGCTACAAAAGTTTATTCTGAACATACTCTCTGAATTTGAATTAGTCAAATCTTACTAATTGATAGGCATTCCTGACTAATTCAAATAGTGCGAAGTCGTTTACTTCGAATTAGTCAAAAGTTACTAGTTCAATTAGTAACAAGGACTGGATAAATAAAAGGGTAGCTCGTCACTAAATAAATTGGTAACACTACTACTGAATGAAATAGTCACTGTCTACTGAATAAATTAGTCAACCTTCCGCTGGTTACTAAACCAAATAGTAATTCGAACAAAATTCCAGAATAGTTGAGAGTTTTGAATTAGTTACATTTTATTGAAACCTCTAATAAACATAAGAGTTATTTTTTAATGAATTTATAGACCCAAAGCATTAATAACATTGTCATTTATGCAATATCTTATACCGTCAATCAGGGTGGCTACTTGACCGGGAAAGCGGGAAAGGACCGGAAATTGTATTTAGGAACCGGTAATTTACTTGTTTTAACCTAGACTATTGAAAATTCGACCAAAAAAAAAAGAGAAATGGCCGCTTTCTTTTTATGAATCAAAGAGAGATCTTATCATTTGCTTTAAAGAATATAACGTTTCTTTAATCTGATTCTCAAAATATTTAAATACATCTATACTTCATGAGAAGAAAAATGTTTATCTTTTTCCATTATAAGAAAACCATTTTGCAAATTTGTTGCTTTGTGAGATTTCTTCAGCTGACTTAAATTTGATAATCGAAATTCCAAATATGTCGAAACATACAGAAAGAATTATTATCTAAATTTTTTCAAAAAAATGTATTGATCACGTTTTACTTAGCGCTTGTCTCCGTGTAGAGTGCATAAGTCTGTCCTCCTTCCTCGAGGCTAATTTATTTCTGAATTAGGATAGAAAACTTGTTTTCATTGTTCATTGCGAATTCATCCTTTTTTAGTAAAAGAATCAGCTTTTTTAAAAATTTGAACTTGTTTCTTGAAAATCAAAATTTTTTTATTCACCTCTGGTTGAAAACGTAACCACTTTGTTAAAAATCAATTCATATTTTTTTGCTTTCAAACTTAAGTATTCAGTTAAACATTGATTTTTGAATTTTAAAACCAAACTAGAGAAATAATCCTAATGGTAAGAAATTCATCAGTTTGGTTGAGAATCAATTTCTTCCACTGAAGATTTAACTATTTCATATTAGGTGGAAAATCGATGTTTTCTAGTTCCAAATTCAACGATTCAGTGAAAATTTGTCTGTTTGTATTGAAAATTTAATTATTTTGTTAAAACTTCACACATTTTTTGAAAAACCGTTCTTTTGGTAGAAAAATTACCTCTTTCTTTGGAAGTCTATATCCTTCCTCAAAAATTCTTCATGACAGTTATCAATTCAAGTTACAAATTTAAACATTTTTAATTTTAGTCGAAAATTCATCTAATAGAAGCCTTATATGTTTGGTTTCAAATTGCTTTTTTTAGTCATACATATTATTTTTTCATTTTTTGTTGAGATGATCATTTCTACAGTTCAAATTCAACCATTTTTTTGAAAAATTGTATTTTTTGCATTATAATTAATTTTTTGGCAAAAACTGAATTGTTCTAGTTAAATGTTTATCATTGCCGTCAAAAATTCGCCTTCCTGGTTCAAAATTCAACTACTTCAGTGTATCATCTACAATTTCATCTGATCCTTCATCATTTTGTGTGGAAATGAAATAATTTTTTTGAAAGTTAGTTTTTTTCGTTGGTTGGAAGTTTTTTTTTTGTCATGAGTAATTTTTTTAAACTAAAAACTCAACTTATTCCAATTTAAAAGTTCATAGGTTCAGTTAGACATTCATTTGTTTGGTTCAACATCCATTTTTTCAATTTAAAATTTGACTTTTCGAATTTTCGTTGACAATTTATCTTCTTCAGTAAAAGTTAATTTGCCTGTTTGAAAACTTAACTTCTTCAGTTGAATATCTTTTGTTCTAGTATGAAACTCTTATGCTAGGTTTGGAATTGGTCTTTGAAACTAAAAATGTGACTATTTTTTAATTTTGTTTTTACAGTTTCAACCAAGTTTATATAGTAATATTATGATGTTAATTTTTTTTGTCTACTGGTCTTGTCAATATTTAAATGAATAATTATTTAATACTAATATTTGAATAATTTATTATTTGAATATTGACAAGACCAGTAGATAAAAACAATTAACATCATAAAATTAAAAATGTTACTTTTCTATGTCTGGTTGAAAATAATTATTTTTTGGGTTTGAAATCTGACTATTTTGTTGAAACATTGTATTTTGTCTTAGAAAATTATTCTTTCTATTTGAAAATTAATTTTCTTCTTTGAATATTCACCTTCATTGTTGGAAATTGAAGCGCTCCAGGTAAAAATTTATTTTTTTATCTACAAATTCATCTTCTTGGTTGGAAAATGAACTATTTGGTTGGAAATCCGTTTTTTTTTTTGTAATTGTAGATTGATTTTTTTAATTGCAAGTTTAACTGTTCAAATTTTGGTAAAAAAATGATTTTTTTCCGTTGTAAATTGGAGTATTCTCTTCGAAATTGATTTATTTTGGCAATGTTTGATCTGTTGTGTTAAAGGATGTTTAGAATGAACATCAGGAATAAAATAAAAGATTGAGGTTATGCGACAAATATAAATATGGTACTTCTAGTTGACCAGGTAAATTGAAAAACTTGACCGTGAATAATTGAGGTTTCAATTATTCACATTTTATTGAAACGTTCAAGAAACGTTAGAGTCATGATTTAAATGTTTTTATGGACCCAAGGAATTGATGATATTATCATTCATGCAATATCTTGTATCGTCGATTCATACTATTTATACCAAATGTTTGTCATCATTGATATCGACTAAGAGGTTATGTGATTAAAGGTATGTTCGAAGAACAATTGATTGTGACCAATTAAATCAGTAGGTCAAACTACTATACAGATTAGCAAGTTGTTCTTACTAATTCACTTGGGCCATGTGTAGCTCACCATTTCATTCAGTAGAAAATGGAGTTATGACTAATTTAGTAGCCAAATATAAGGCTACTAATTCAAATAGTTAAATTCTTACTAATTTGAATTGTGAGAGTAGCTTATCAGGGTAGAAACTTGACTGGGAAACCGGGAAAGACCAGGAAATGACCGAGAATTTATTTTTAAAACCGGGACTCTATTTAACTCAACCTTGACTATTCAAAATTCCACCGAAAAAAATACGAGGAATGACCGCTTTCTTTTCATGAATCAAAAAGACATATTATCATTTGATTTAAAGAATGTAACTTCCCTTCACTCTGGTTCTCAAAATATTTAAATACATCAATACTTCATGAGAGAGATAATTTTCATTTTTTTCCATTATAAGAAAAAAGTTTTGCAAATTTGATGCTCTGCGAGATTTTTATAGCTGACTCAAATTTGATAATCAAATTGATGATAGCCCAAACATACAGAAATATTATTATCTAAATTTTTCTGGAAAAAATGTATTCATCGCGTTTCATCTGCTTTTCCTCATTTATCTGACTTGACATAGGGAATTTCAGAAAATAATTCTAGTTTTTATTTTAGGGCAGGGATTTTCAGTGAGAAAGTATAATTTCATTTGGAACAGGGAATTTTCTACATGAAACGGGAAACATTCAAACCAATTACAATTCGGATTTAGAAGAGAGGATATAGAAAAATGTTTTCTCCAATCCAAAATTCGTCACAATTTTCCCTCTTCTCAGTTTTAATTAAAGAAAGTACTTCAAGCAGTCTTTAGAGTAGAAGTAGTATTCCGAAGAAGAAATATTTCTGAATTATGATAGAAAACTTATTTGAATAGTTCATTGAAAATTCATACTTTTTAAATTAAAAAATCATTTACTTATTCAAAATTTAAACTTTTTTTCTGAGAGCTGAATTTTTATGTTAAAGTTGCATTATTTCGATTCAAAATTCACCTCTGGTTGAAATTTCAACTACTTTGTTAAATATCAATTCATATTTTCTTGGTGAAAATTCAAGTATTGAGTTGAACATTGATTTCTGAATCTGAAAATTAAAGTATTTCTTTGAAAATTATTTACTTCATGGGAAATTTGCCTTTTTATAGAAAATCATTCTTTATGGTCGAAAATGCACTGAAAAACCGATATATCATCAGCTAAGCTTGGTATAGGTCTCCTGCCCATACCGATATTGTGCGCTGCGAAAACCAAATTATAGGGCGTGCGACCAAAAAATCTAGGGCGCCGCGCTAGAATATACTGCTGAAGACCATACCGGTTTTTCAGTGTGCATCTTTTTGCCTAAAATACATCTATCCATTTGAAGAATAATCGTTATACCTGAAAATTCATCACTTTAGTTAAAAATCAATTTCTTCAACTGAAAATATAACTGTTTCATTTTTAATGGAGAATTGATTATTTCTAATTCGCAATTCGACAATTTAGTGAAAATTTGTCTTTTAAATTGAAAATTTAATTATTTTTTTGAAACTTCACATATTTTGTTGAAAAGTCGGTTTTTTTGTAGAAAATTATCTTTTCTTCGGAAGTTAATATTCTTCTTCAAAAATTCTCCTTTCAGATCAACAATTCAAGTTATACAGTTAAAAGTTTTTCATTTTAGTTCAACATTCGTATTGTTGAAAACTCCTAATTTTTGGTTAAAAATTATTTTTCTATCCAAAAATGTCACCGTTTCATTTTTGTTTAAAAATGTCTATTTTTATGGTTCAAATTTCAACCGTTTTGTTGAAAAATTGTATTTTTTGTTTGGAAATTAATTCTTTGTGAAACATTGAACTATTCTAGTTAAATGCTCCTCACTTCAGTTAAAAATTAGTCTTTCTAGTTTGAAATTCAACTACTTCAGTTCAATATTTACAATTTCATTTCATTCTTCACCATTTATTGTAAAAATGTGGTAATTTGTTCGAGAGTTAGTTTTTTTTGCAATGGGTAATTTATTAAACTGGAAATCAAATTTATTTCTTTTGAAAATTCCATAGTTTTATTTAAGAATTAATTTGTTAAGTTGAAGATAAATTTTTTTCATTCTAAAATTTGAGCATTGTGTAAATTTTTTGTTGGCAATTCATCTTGTTCAGTAAAAGTTAATTTATCTGTTTAAAACTCAAATCTTTCAGTTGTTTATTTGTTTGGTTGATCATTCATTTTTTCTATTTTAAAATTTGAGTATTCAAAACTTCGTTGACAATTTATCTTTTTCAGTCAAAGTTAATTTATCTGTATAAAACTCAATTCTTGCAGATGAAGATTCTTCGTTTCAGTATGAAACTCTTTTGCTTGGTTTGAAATTGTTTTTTTAACTAAAAATGTTACTGTTCCATTTCTCGTTGCAAAATTTCGTTGCACTTTTAGTTCAGAATTTGACTAATCCGTTGAAATATTATATTTCTCCTTAGAAAATGATTCTTTTCATTTCAAAATAACCTTCTTGTTTGGAAATTCACCTTCATTGTTTAAAATTGATGTGCTCCAGTTAAATATTTATCTTTCTATTTATGTATTCATCTTCTTGATTGAAACATGAACAAACAGTTGAAAATCCGTTTTTTTGTTATCGTGAATTGATTTTCCTCAATTGTGAGTTTAACTGTTCCAATTTTCGTAAAAAAAAATGATTTTTTTCTTTGTTGAAAATTTGAGTATTTTTTTCAAAATTGATTTATATTGCAATGTTTCATCGGTCGTGTTAGAGAATGTTTAGGATGAACGTCATAAATGAAAATAAATGTTTGCGTTTTGCGAAGAATATAAATATGTCACTTCTAGTGGACCGGGAAAATTGAAAAAATTGACCGTGAAGAACCGGGGATTTGAAATTGTCGCCGAATCGCCACCGTGTTATTTTGAACAGCCATTCAGACCTTCGAACTAATGCTGCTCCGAATAATTACTTCTTGATCTGTTTGTATAAATATGAAGCGATGATAGCTCTCAAGAAATATAAAACTTAATATCTCCTATACATAATATTTTATGGAGCCATAAACATAAACTCTACAACTTTGCCCCACTACCAGAGGCTATTCTACGAAAAAGATGAAATTGTACATCCCTATGCATTTTAAAATAAAACTGCATGCAACTATTTAAATTTGGTACAATCACTGCCAGATAGAGAGGAAAATTTTATACCTTAATGCATTTTCAATTTCTCTCCTTTTTTATTCATTGAATATTATTTGCTGCTTTGTCTAGTACCAGTGTTGTATAATTTGTTTTGTGGAAATTAACTTTTTCTACACTACAGAGAAAATACAGTACAGGAATGATTTGATAATTGAAATTAATGATTAAGAGGATAATATAAGGATGTCGGAGGCGGAATAATTACATGCTTTCCCGCTTATAGGTGTTGATAATAGCGGCAGCTATAACATTACTGGCAGTGGAATTAGCAGCCAGACCAGAACCACCAGTTAGTCAATACTTACCCCCAAATCAACTTTACGGACCACCACAGAGACCTGGTATTCCTACAGGTCTAGATGGTCCAATAGCTTCGCCTGCTAATGTCGGAATCAATCAGTACCTACCTCCAAACCAACAATATGGACCACCTGGTGCTGGTGGCAGTGGAAGTGGAAATGGTGGATATGGTGAAGGTTCAAATGTGAGTCCAAATTTTTCTACTCTTTAATAACAAAATTAATAGAATATAAAATTATCTAATGAGGAGATAATAATATATTATCGACTCTTCAGTCAATCTTGAACAATCTTCGCATCAATGTTTTATATGACTCGAATTCAAACTTGAAATTGATAAAATTTTGTATCAACCTACTAAGTGATTCATCAATTAAAAGTTTCAATTCAAAAATTTTTTCATAGCGTTTGTAAGAATAAGAAATATAATACATATAACGTGTAGACATATAAACGTGTTTAACTTTCCATAGAATGAATGTGAGAGATGATTTGAAAGGTTGAAGGAATATAAATAATAACATAATGACGTATATTGTATAGCATTAATATATTATCTTGATAACGAGGAACTTATGACGAAGAACATAATCAGAAGTTGCCACTTTTTACCTATCATACCTCAACCATCGTCATATCGGCATTAAAAAAATATTTTAATATTTTGGGTACACCAATGGGAAATATTTATACATTGATTTTCACCCATTAGTAAAAGCGAGCTTTATTTCTTTAAATTATTCTAGCGTTTAACTAGCATTAAGTAATACCTAAATATTATTAATTAGTCAAATATAACAGAAAATTACGAGCATTTATAACATATTGTCTACTATTACTGAATTTCCCGCATAATAATAGTATGATAGAAGCTCATGAGAAATGATTGTAATAATCATCCATAATTGTTAATAATAAATCATTCAAACTCTTATTACCTAAAGGCGGAACGTGAATGAATCTCGTTCGCATGATACATTTGGAAAACATTCTTATGTTAATAATGGATAATAATTGTTGAAAGAAAAAAATTATCACTACAAATAGTTATTAATTCTGTTTAGTAACGGGCAGCATCTAATTTACTGACATAATATTTCATAAAGTAAGCTCCGCATTACGAAATGAACTGCCTTATTAAACGCCGTTTCTACTGATTTGTCGTACGTTGTCGGATTGTGACTTCCTCTTTCTACTTGTTATACATTGAGACGGAATAACTTCTTTCTGGCCAAATTTTAAAGTGTTCATGAATGTTTACGAAACTTGGTATTCTGAGCTTTCCGCGCTAGCTGATTATGAATCTGTTGTCAAATAGAAAAACAATGGTGAATCAAATATAGCGGACGATAATGCTAAAAAATTATTCGATTTTTATCAAACTTGGAGTAAAGGTGTCGTTAAGGTTGCTCGTTACGAAATTAAAGTAGAAATGTCAGAAAATTGAATGACTTGCTTAATAGAGCCAACGATTGTTTAAAGGATTTCTTCGCTAATTCTCAAATTTAGTAAAGGGATGTTTTCAAAGTCACTGATCAGGAATCTGAATTAAAAATTTACAAACACCAAATAGCGAATTCAATATGACATACAATTAAACTGAACAATCGTTAGATTTTCAAAATTCGAAAAATGCAATAGCTGGTCTAATATTGTGGGCGTGTATCGTAAGAATGCTAAAAATATATTTTCTTTCTCAACTTTATTACTTTTTCACTAAATTAGAGTCCTAGATGGAAAAGTTTTTTGCCAGCCCATCATTTGATACTCCAGCTGTCCGTGTATCCAACCAAATTATTGGAAACCATGAATTTGAAACATTTCTTTCTAAACTTGTCTAGGTCTGTCCGATTGCGTTCTACTGTATGTCGAGGTATATGATTGTTAGTTTCTACATAATGAAAAAAAGAATATTAAAATAAAAAATATCGCTCTAAAGTTGACTTATTGGTTCAATATCACTGATATATTTACCAAGTTCTGAACATATTGTTTTATAACTGCAAAAAAAATGGAATCATACAGGCGCGGATCCAGGGGGGGGGGCCTCCATTTTTGACACTGTACATTTCAGGTTAGCGCAGTTACGATGTGTATAAGGTGTACTTTTCTCTCTCATTTTGCCCCCCCCCCCCCCAATATTTTTCTGGATCTGCCACTGATCCAAAAACTTCATCAAAATTGTTTGAAGTTGTTCTAAGGAATTCAAAATGATTCATGTGATTGTGGAAGAAGTCCAGAAAATAATTCAAAACATAAAACAAAATTTTTGAGGAATTCGAAATCATTGAAAGAAATTCAAGATAATTTGAAAGAATTGAAAACGATTCAGCATGGTTCGACGGAAATCAAAATAATTCAGAAGAATTCAAGATCTTTCTACTGATTCCAGGTTATTTAATACATTGGAAGAATTCGAATAAAATAAGAATAATTGGAAACAATTGAGACAAAATAAAAAATTAAAATCCATCTAATCCCCTGGAATTCACGGGGATCGCGGAGACTGCAAAATAATTCGGGAAGGTTCAGAAGAATTCGTAAGGATTTCAAATGAGTCAAAGGAATAAAAAATACGAGAAGAATTCGGAGGAATCTCGAAGAATTCAGGGGAATTCAAAATAATTCAACAGAAATATCCAAACTTATCCAAATAGATTCAAAATGATTTATGGGATCGCAGAGGATGGCAGGGAAATAATTAGAAGTAATTTAAAATGATTTGAAGAAATTTGAGAAAAAATGGAAGAGATTCGAGATGATTCAAAAGAATCAAAAAGAATTAAATGTGATTTGGAAGAAATCAGGATTCAAAAGATTTCAGTTAAATTGAAAAAAATTAAATGCACTGCAAAAATTGAAATGAATTCAGAATAATTGACGGAAATTGGGAGAAATGAAATGAAATTCAAATGAATTCAAAAAGTCTGCATGGCTCTAGGACTCTAGGTTATTGTGAGGATTAGAAGGAATTCCGAAAAATTCAGAGGAGTTCAAAATAATTCAATGAGATTCCAAATAATTCATAACAATTCAAAAAAATGCCTATTTATTTCAAAGAAATTAAAATGATTCAACAGAATTATCCAGAGTTGTTTGCAGGAATTCAAAATAATTTACGGTATCGGGAAGTTGGAAAAATAATTAAAATCAATCAAAAAGAATTTGAATGGATTCAAAAAAATTCAAAGAAATTCAAGATCATTCGAAAGAATCAAAGATGATTCAGTGCGATTCGAAAGAAATCAAAATATCCCGAAATATTCTGATGGAATTTAAAAAAATGCAATGAATACAGAGGAATTCAAAGAAATCCAAAACAATTAATATAATTCAGAGGAATTAAAAATAATCCACAGGGATTCAAAAAAATTCAAAAAAAAATCGAAGGCATTGAAAGAAATTTCGAAAAAGTTCATAGGAACGCATAGAAATTCAGGGAAGAATTCAAAGAATTTCAAAATTAATTCATAAAATTCAGGAAGATTGTACGGGGTTTTTGGATTATCCGAAGGTGTCTAATGGAATTCAAAATGATTAAAAGAAATGCGGAAGAATTCGGGTAAAGAATTTGAAGTAAAGGAAGGGAAATGATTCGGAAGAATTTAAGAGAATCAGGCGCGAATAAGATGTGTATTAGGTGTACTTTTC
>WSXT02216490.1:0-17259 GCA_011762715.2 Neuroterus valhalla | reverse complement strand
GTTCATTCTCTTAGAATGAAACTGACAGTTCAGTCGTTGCTTGGAATGAAAGTTCATTCCAAGGAATTTAGAGTGTACACAAAGGAATATTCTCGATAATATACAAAACTTTCACCTAAAAAGTTGAATTTTCAACCAAGAAATAGGAGTTTTCGAACAAAAGAAGAAGCATCCTTTTCTCATTCTAGAATGTATTTTTCAACCAAATAGAAATATATTTTGAATTAATGGACTTCAACTTCAAAAGGCAATTCGGATAAAATACATGACATCACAGGAAAGGTTCGAATTTTTTTGTTTTTCAAAAGAAATTCGGATACTCAAACATCTGAAATGGCTGGACAATTCTCATTAACGAGGAAACAAGTTTGTACAAACAAGAGAAAACCAAAAAATCTAGGAAATAAAAAGTACAGAGACGAAGCAATCATCACTTTCTTTGTTTAAAAAGCTTAAAATACTGCTAAAAAGCGACCAACTTTATTCTTCTACTCTTTAGTTTGTTAAATCTTGTTATTTTCTTTAAACTATGTGCAAAATTAAAATATTATAGCATCTGTGATTATTTGTAGTTTGGCGAAAGTTGAACACACCATGAAAAATTATGTATTGTGTAGAATATAAGACGCAGTTAAGTCTTTTGATTGAAAATTTTAATGTATGTTCAGAAATGTTATCATTTCCATTTGACAACAGCTTCGATAGGAAAATGTTTCTGTTCGATTTCAGCTTAACAGTTTTTTGTTGGAGATTTGTTTTCTTAATTTGAAAACTCTACTGTTTTAGTTGAAAATTTATTAGTTGAGTTGAAAATTGATCATTTTACCTAAAAATGTATCCCCACAGTTGTAAATTGACGATTAATGTTAGAAATTCGTTCTTCATTGATTTTTTAGGTATCCTATAGAATTGAAACTGAGACTATCACATTCATGATCATTCACTCATCTTTTTTCAATAAGTATTCAGAAATGGTCTCCAAATGTCTCAAATTTTGTTAGGATTTTCTGTTGAGTTTTTATCATTCATTTTCAATCCAAGAAGATCGATTCCTATTTAGGGAAAATGACTTCATGACCATGAAAAATGAGTTTCAAGCTCAAAGCACGATGTTCCCAACGAACTTTTGATTTTCGACCAAAACTAAGATAACATCGACAAATTTGTTAAATTTTCAATCAAGCAAATAAATTCTATTAGTGTGCAACATTTATTAACTCTAGACAAATAGATAAATTTTTCGTCCTAATGAATTTTTACCTAAGAACCTTATTTTTAATATAAAAGAAAGCATTCTCATTCGAGAAAGATGATTTTAACCATAAAAATGGATTTTTGAACTAAAAATAAAACTAATTTGTTTTTGTTTCAAAACATCCTCATCAAATTTGAAATTCGGTATTCGGGTCAGATTTTCTTTTCTTGTTTTCTGTATTTTTAATAAAAAATCCATCTTTAAAAATAGGAATTATTCATTTTGGTCGAAAATTTCGTTGTTCCAATGGAAATTTACCTTTTTTGTTAATAATCCAAGTATTATCAGTTGAGAATTAATGTTTTTTGGTTTGAAATTTTAATATGGAAATGGAACTAATCTGATGAACGGTTCGAATATCCATTGAGGGTCAATATTTGTAAGTACACGTTCCATGGTTCACAACGTTTTTCCAAATCCCATTATTATTTCAGAGCTTGAACTGCCGTATGTATGTGAACCGTCTGTCGCCTGCTCCGAAATCGCTTTGTTAGAATCTTGAAATTTATCGAAAACAGACTATCCATTAGAAATAAAAAGCAAACTGGCCAGACAGCGGCCAGCTAATCTATTTCCTCTAATCTCCCGAAGTTCCAACACGAAATATTATTTACTTTTAACATGAGCTGTCGGACAAAAATACACAAACAGTTAAAATTTCGACTACGTCATAGACTACTTTCTCCCTCAAGAGTTGTATATGGGAATAAATGGGTAGGACTGATCTTCAGGGGGAAGTGCTTCATACGATTACGATAGAACTTCACATGGGTAATCACGTTGATAGTATGTTTTTGATCTACTTATCAGTGTGATTATGTGAAAAACGAGTTTTCGCTCTACGGCGTGGAACCTCAATGGAAAACGGGAAAAACAATATGATTCCATAACATCCTTAACATATTTGACGAATTTGAAAAAAGTTTCTTATATATCAGAAGAAGTTTATAGGCAATATGAAACACTGGTAAACATAAAACCTAACCTATAAACTCACTGAAGCGACACTTATAGTTTAGGCTCACATAAGACCACAGTTTGGTGAAATGATAAGTTGTTAAAAATCTGAATTATTATGAATGAAACGAAAAGGTCATTAACGATGATGAGAGCTAACATCGTTGCAAATAATTTATGGCGGGCCATCGCACCATGTTAGACACTGTTTAAGGAGAAAGACGCTAATAGCGTCAATCGAGGTTGGACATTAACTTGTGAGTTCAAATCAAGATGACACGATAATAAACGAAGATGATACGAAGATAATCGAAGTAATATCTTTGTCGAAGGTGATACGGAGATAATCAAAGATGGTAAGGGGATAACCGAAGATGATACAAGGAAACCGAGATGGAAACAATAACACTATATTTGCAAGACTGAGGAGAATGATATTATTCAACTATGATGACCAACTGTTTGTAGATAAAATAAGGCTATGGTAGATTTTACTGAGAAATTCTATGTCAGACCACTTATTTACAAAGTTGGTATTCTTGACGATAAAAAGCATCTCTCTGAAATTTCTTTTTCTATAATGCTCTTTTCGACTCAAAATCTTAGTTAAAAAAAAAAAAATATATGACCTACACCATCAACGTTCACTGGGCCTGTAACACATATCTGGAGATCACCCGACACACGTACACGCAATCATTTTTGAACACGCATCTGATAAGTCGACGTTGTCCATCACCCTCGACGTCTCTTGTCCTAGCAAATTGGAAAGGTCCTTCTTTGTCGTACCAAAGCAACGATCATTGTTCATATTATGAACACAGCAACCGAATCCAAGCTAATTTTGGGGTCGTGCCCAACTTAGACTTCCATTATAGAGCCGCGACGGTCTAAGGCGTTGGCTCTCTCCTGCATTTGGAAACGAGCTAGGAGTGTCTCGTTTTCAAAGCTTCCGACTAACCCATGAATCTCTCTATCCCAAGTTCGAGCTTCATCATTCCTCCGCCATTTGAGAAGTAACGACGTCAGTTTCAATATCACGGTGTCAAGATTTGCACTAACCTAGAGAATTTCCAGCATCACTTCGCAGACCATTCTTTACTCCGCTCACAAAAGTCAAGCAGCAAAACTAAGCTTCCACTCGCAAGATCAATCGCAGAGAGAATATCCCAAAGTTCTACAAAGTTTCTGTGATAGGATTCAATCGCGGTCAGCCGCAATCTCAAGTCCACGCAAGCGAATCGAAGACAAAACGCCGGTAGCTAGATTAACTGCTCAACCAACTTTTGAAGTCAGCTTATTGATGATCCTACCTCTACTTCCTTGATCTCCCCTGTAACCTCATTATCCACTTTCACATAGTTAATGGCGGTTCCCTTTTTACCTCCAGAACGTGTGGTAACACCCTTTCTAATCCCTCCTTATTTCCGTTTGACATAGAACATCTTAACTCCCCCAAGCACTCAAACAATCTCTTCCCTTCCCCATTCAGTAGCTTTTCTTTGGATTTTCTTCTTCGCTCTCCTTCCTATTTCCTCTATACACTATCTCTTGGCTTTACATTGAAATCTTCTCCTGTTACAAGTTTATTTCCATCTCTATTCTCTCTCATCAACTCTTCAATTGCATCAGATTTCTCCTACATACCTCCGTTCACACATGCTCCCACTGTTTTTCTTCTCCCTCCTCCCCTCTTTATATCTTCTTTCGATCATCCTCCATTTCTTCATTTTCACATCCTAATTTTCATCTGGTAAACATTCATTTCTCATTTCGATCACCGTTTCTCCTATTGCTTGGCCTTCCTATCCCTCTCCCTTGAATTTTGAACCTGCCGATTGTAACTTCTTCGAAACCTTTCCTTCACTCTTTCGGCAATAAGACCTACGGAGTTACTACATAAATTTTATAAGCTTGTTCCACAATTCATCAATTTCGAAAGAACGCAAATAATAGAGATGAGTATAAGGGGTTCATATCGAGTCACATATGGCATGTCTTACCTGCGTCAAGTCTCTCAACGGCAAGTCTCCCTTGCGACATGTCATCCTTGTGGCATCTCCCCTGAGTAGATTGCCAATTTTGTGGGAAGCCTCCTGAAACGAATCGTCCATCATCAGCATCTCTCCCCTTTTAAAAAATAGCAGGAATGCAGCATCCCTTCCTAACTCGATTCACCATTTTTTGCTATTTGACCCACATTATTTCCATGACCAGTCAGAGGGGTGCTTCCTCGCCCTCTACGGGATTTGAGGAAAGGGGGAGCTATATGAATTACATTGTTTCATTAGGCAAAGAGACTTGCCGCAGATTCGACTTGTCACAGGTGAGACTTTCCGCAAAGAGAGTTTTCGCAGATGAGATTTGTCACAGTTGAGACATCCCACAGTTAAATATTGTCACAGGCGAGACTTGCCGCATATGAGACTCGTCGGAAAGAGACCTGACGCGTATGAAACTTATCTCAGATGAGACATGCAGCAGTTGAGTATTGTCACATGTGAGACTTGCCACAGAGTAGACTTGGTACATGTGAGACTATTCGCAAAGAGACTTGCCGCAGCTGAGACTTCTCAAATATCAGACTTGTCGCAGTTGAGACTTGCCGCAGATGAGACTTGCCGCAGTTGAGACTCACCGCAGATGAGACTTGACACCTGTAAGACTCATCGCAAAGAAACTTGCCGCAGATTATACTTGTCACATGTGAGACCTACCGCATTTAGGACTTGCCGCAGATGAGACTTGGTACATGTGAGACTTGTCGCAAAGAGACTTGCCGCAGCTGAGACTTGTCGAACGTGAGACTTGCCGCAGTTGACAATTGCCACAGATGAGACTTGACACCTGTAAACCCCGTCGCAAAGATACTTGCCACAGAGGAGACTTGTCACAGGTGAGACTTTCCGCAGTTGAGACTTTCCGCATATGAGACTTGTCATAGGTGCGACTTACCACAGTTAAGTCTTTCCGCACGTGAGACTTATCGAAAAGAGAATTGCCGCAGATGAGACTTGGTACACGTGAGACTTGTCACAAAGAGACTTACCGCAACTGCAACTTCTCAAATATGGGACTTGCCGCAGATTAGACTTGCCACAGATGAGACTTGTCAAACGTGAGACTTGCCGCAGTTGAGAATTGCCACATGTTAGACTTGAAAACTGTAAAACACGTCGCAAAGAGACTTGCCGCAGATGAGACTTGGTACACGTGAGACTTGTCGCAAAGAGACCTACCGCAGCTAAAACTTCTCAGATATGAGACGCGTCACAGTTGAGACTTGCCGCAGATTAGACTTGTCACGTGTGAGACTTACCCCATCTAGGACTTACCGCAGATGAGGTTTGGTACATGTGAGACTTGTCACAAAGAGACTCGCTCCAGCTGACACTTTTCGAATCTAAGACTTGCCGTGGTTTAGGCTTGCCGCAGATGAGACTTGACACCTGTAAGACTCGCCGCACATAGACTTGCCTAGGATCAGACTGTCCGCGGGTGATACTTGCCAGCTATAGGACTTGCCTCAAAGAGCCTTGCCACAAAGGAGACTTGTCACAGGTGAGAGTTGCTGCAGTTGAGACTTGCCGCAGTTGAGACTTGCCGCATGTGAGACTTGTCGAAAAGAGAATTCCCGCAGGGTGAGATTTGTCACATGTGAGACTTACCGCAGTTGAGACTTGACGCAAGTGAGACTTGTCACAGGTGCGACTTTTTCGCAGAGATACTTGCCGTAGATAAGACTCGTCACATGTAAGACTTGTTGCAAAGAGATTTGTCACATGTAAGACTTGCCGCAGATGGAACTTGACACCTGTAAGACTTGTTGCGAAGAGACCGCCGCAGATTAGGATTGTTACATGTGAGACTTGCCGCTTGTCACAGGTGAGACTTGCTGCAAGGGAGGCTTCTTGCAGGTGAGAGTTGCCGCAAATGAGACTCGCTGCAAATGAGACTTGCTGCATGCGACTTTATGCGGACCCAGTATTATCATCTTCATCATTCTGTTTTCAATGCTACAAAAGGCATGGTGGACGCCCTTCTTCTATTAAATCGCACCCTCTCTCTGCTAAGATTCTTCTTCATATTAAGCATGTCACGCAGTAGGAAATTGCTTCGAGAGCGAAAACTGAAGAATGTAGATATATAAATATAAGCTGCTTGGCTGAAATTTACAGGAGAGCAATTCTAGCAAGGGTAATTCCTAATTAACGAAGCGAGAGAAATATAAAGGAGCATTGTAAGTTCTCGACTGGAAGATGATAACTTGAGCTGCATTGTGCAATTACGGTTGGACACTTCAGATCTCTTCTACGGGAAAAGGGAGTAGAATTACTGCACTATTCACAGAACATCTGAATTTTCAACATTGAATTTATTATTTTCATGAGAGAGTCGGAGATTATATTGACTTTGGAATTCCTTTAGGTCATAAAAATAATCTTATTATTTTCATACGAAGAGGTATCTTTTTACCATGGCAGATCAAATATATTATGTTTGAAACAGTTGAATGTCCAATAAAAAAATGTCTTGAACAGAAGAGTTCAATTTCTTTTCAGGGGGGAAATTTCCGACAACCAAATTCAAACTAAATTTTCAAATATTCATCTTAAAGCTATAAGTTTTCATTTAATAATTGAATAGGAGAATTCAAGGTAAAGAGATACTTTTGAACAATAGAGAAGACGAATTTTAAACTGGTTAATTCAATAATATAAAAAGGAAATTTTTAGGTTTATTCCTTAGACGAATTAGTTTCCATAGAAAAAATATCGAGTGCCAAAAAGAAATCTTGCATTTTTCATCAAATAGTATCCTTTTTAATATCGTGAAGCTCGGGCATGGACTTTGGACTCACTCTGTCGAGTAGCGGATTCGATTCCCGACCCGCTTTATGGAAGAGCTCCAGCGATTCACGGAGAGTCATGAGTCCGGTATTTCTAGGGATTTCTAGGTTCTCTTAGTACTAAGTAGCTGTTGCACTTAGTGGTTCGGAACTCACCTCAAGCTGTAGTTCCCCATCATCATTGAGTTCGTGGTAAGGCATGTAAGAGAAAGGATTCCATATTTAGTTCCGGGTATAATGATTTCCCGGACGAAGCTGAAATTTCCGCTGTTTAAGTTAGAAGTGTAATGATTTTGTTGAACATATATTTTATTCGTTTGAAATCTAACTGTTCATTGACATTCAAAAATTTTGTCCACCAAATTTGTATCTCGTTGCAAGTTTGACTCTTTCCCTTGAGGAAATTTATCCTCTATGAAAAATTCACTTACCGGGTTGAATTTTTCATTACTCAGTTGGAAGTGTATTTAATTAGTTGAGAGCGTATAGGATACTTTTGAATTTGATAGGAGAAGCAGGTTGGTTCATTCGTAATGGGACAATAATGTAAAAAGTCTTTCAGACCAAAAAAGAGGGGGGACAGAAAGAGAAGGATGGTGGAATGAGGAATGTGAGAAGGTAAACAGAAAAGAAAGAAGAGTGTTAAAGAATGGAGAAGAGGGCAAACTAGCAAAAGGAAGTACCACAAGAGGGAGCGAGAATATGAGGGAATGGTGAATGAGAAAGAGCAGAAGGAAAAGGAAAGATATAAGGCAGAGGTAGAAGAAACATTGAAGGAAGGAGGAGAACGAGATGGATAGAGGTAGAAGGAAGGGAGTGATTGATGATATAAGAATGAGTGAGTAAACGGAGTATTCCAAAGGACTTTTGTGAGGAAAGGGGTAGAAATAAAGGTTAGAGAAGAATTGAAGGAGAGAAGAAGGTAATAGAGGAGGGAGGGGGAAATTGAACCTTGAAGTAGATATCGTCTATGTAACGATAAAGTCATTTGTAAAATTAGTGTCTCCGACCTCTTTAACGGTGGTTAATCACTAACCATCCGCTTCTCTCGCCGGAAGCTTTTTGTCTACAAAGTGATCCTTTCCAGAATCTCTGTTGAGTAGATTTTCTAACACAAAAACTTTCTTCTGGGTAATCCTTCATTTATTTAATCTCAAGAATACCTCGCGGATTGAATTACTTGTATAATTCATCAAATTTATTTGATCATAATTCGCATCAAAACAATGATTTCAATCTTTCTTCTTCCATTTGGTCATATCAATCCATCAGGTTTCGGGTAGTTCATTTTAGAGTTGATTATACATTTTTATTTGAGTATTCTGGTTCCCCCTTCCATTTTGTCATCTTGTACCATCTGTTGTACTCTGTTTCCATAAGTTTCCTCTATCTTCCTCCTCCACGTCTTACCATCGTCTCCAATCATACTTCCTGCCATACTATATTTCCTTCATGAATAGCCCATCATTTCCTCATTTGCTGTCTCTCTCCTTCCTATCATAAACCTTCTGTTTTTCCTCCTTTCTCTCCTATCTGATTTTCTTCATAACCCATCGACATGAGTGTGCTACCTCTATAATACTCCGCTTTTCTACCCTCTACTTTTTTTAATAGCGGTATCACTGATCCTGTCCTCTAAGCCTCAGGTCATCCTCCTCCTGTGCACACTTTGGTGCATATTCTTCACATGCCTTGTAGTATACACCCCCCCCCCCCCACACACACACCTCAGGCTTTGGATCTTTATTCTCTATGCCATCATCCCCTTTCGCTTTATTTCTTTTAAGCCTCTCTATTGTTACGTTCACTTCCACCCTGCTCATATCGTTTCCGTCTTCCTTTTCTTTCTCTATTGCCTTCTCTGTTTATGTTTTAACCTTTTTCATCCCTCCGTCTAACAGTCCTTTGAAGTACTTCATAAATTCACTCAATTTTATATCCTCTTCTACTCCTTTTCTTCTTCCTCTTTCCCTATTTATGACCTCCGTATATTCTGTTTAATTAGTGTTTTCTATACCTCTCCTGTATATCATTCCTATTTGCCAAACTCCCCTCTTCTCTACTCTCTTACACTCTCTCACACTCTTTTTTATTTTTTTTCTACTTCTCTGACATTCCTCGTCCTACCAATCTCTTCTTTCTATTTCACTTTTCCCTTTTTGTATTACAGCCATCTTCTTCTTTCTCAATCACCCCTCCAGTTCTTCTATTATCTAGTCCACCCCTCCCTTTTCTCTACTTTTCAGATTATCATTCTTCATTTTTTTACCAAACCGTTTCAACTTTCCTCTTCCCCAGCCGCCCACGTTTTCCTTCCTTACTTTTGTTATTACCCGGAAGTGCTAGGAGCTTCTCTCATCACCCACTTCCATTCTCAACATTAGCTTTCTGACTCTTTATTCCGCTAGAGTGTAATCTATTACGGTCTTCGTTCAGAAGTATCCTACTCTCTCGATCTATTTCTTTATGTTTCGATTTCCTCACGAAAACCTTCTCTTTATCCTTACCTCTTCCCTGAACTCCTGTCCATATATTGAGTTAGCCTCTAATCAATGTCAGTTTCTTCCTTATTTCTTCTATCCACTTTCTTTCAACTTTTAATTCCTCCTCTACCCTTCTTCTTGTGTGGACGCATACTACGGCTGCTCTTCTTCCTCCTACTTTTATTCTTCTCAACATTACTCCATCCTTTGTTTTGCCTTCTTCCTCTGCTCCGTATTTTACTACAAGACCCTTCCTCACCTCTGATATTATGCCACCCATCCCTCTCTCTTTCTTAGCCTTCCTTGCTTTTTGGATCTACCTAAAATTTCCTCTTGTTTACTTACTCCTCTTCCCTCACGGTCTGTCTCGTCCACCTATGTCCTACTCATCATTATTACGTCTCAAGTTTTATTACCTTTACGTCTCACTCCCGAAACATTGTAGAACACCACTTTTTCTTTCCCATTTCAACTCGTCCTCGTCTTTATGTTTATTCGCTTTCCGTTAACATCGACGCTTCCTTTTGACTTATAATTCGCGGCTCTCTGTCCATTTTACTCCTTGCCTTGTTTGAGAGACTTCAAAAACTGTTTTTTTTTCTTCCGAGATCCTCATCTCTCCATTTACCCACATCCAATCCTATCGTTTAATTACCCTGCTACCCTTCCTTCTTTCTTCCCAAGCACTCTGTCCTATCATCCCTCTATTCCTCCTCTCCTGCCAAGTGATATCTTATTATATCCACTATGTCCTCTTTTTTGACTTTCTCTGTTTTCCTATTATATCATATTTATCCTCCTTACTCCCTAGTGTCACTAGAAACGTACCTCTTCTCTCTCCTTGTATTCCTTCCATTCTTCTTACCATTTCCACCCTCGAATTCTCTCCGATGTTACTAATCACCTTCCTTGCCACTTCCTCTTCTGTTTCAAATTTACTTTATTACCCTTTTTAACAACGTTTCTCCTCTTCTTTTGCATTTGCTCTCCTTTTCATCCTCCTATCTGTCATCATCTCCTATCTACATTCTGATTCTCAGCCTGACCGTTCATCCTACCGCAGTTCCCTAACCTCATTCAAGAGTTCTCCACCTAAGACTTCTAGTTTACCACAAATCCCCTCCCTTGATCCTTAAGTCATCTTTGCTAACGAATTCGTTTCCCTCACTCTCTTCTTTGCATTTTTATTTTGATACTACTTGTCTTCCTTCGAATCTTCCTATCCTCGTCCTCACTTATCCTATCGAATCTAACCTCAAAATCCCGGACAACACTCACTTTTACCTTTCTTTCCTCACATTTACCCTTTCTGTGACTCTCTTTGCTTTCACTCAATCTCTCGCCCTTCACTTTTTTATTCATCACACTTTCACCATCCCAACTTCGCTTCTGTTGAAAATCACATAATTTGGTAGCAGATGATTTGATTTGGTAAAAATTCTACCGTTATATTGAGGATTCGTCTTTTTGATTAAAAGAAACTAACTTTTTTAGTACGAGTTGTTGTACCCTTAGGTCCTAATCCCTTATGGGGTAAGCGTAACTCGTAAAGAGTTATTGTTGGAAATTAGTCCCTTTGTTCGAAAATTTGACTACTTTTCATGGAAAATTGATGGAACTCAGATACGAATTGACTTATTTTGTCCAAAATTCAATAATTCCTATTATTAAAATAGTATATTACACTACAATGGCAGAATGTTGAAATCCCTGCATTCCGAGGCATGGTGCCCAAGGCTAAGCCGAGGGCATCATATCTCGCAGTGCAGGGCTTTCGAACTTCCGCCTGCGTGGTGTATACATTTCTTCTTCATATCCGGTTTTATTATAAGTCTTTATTCAATATTAATTTTCAAATTATATTCACTAAACAAAAAAGCACAAATTGAATCCAAAAAAGCTTTGCGGTTATATCAGCAAGCGAGAGTAACAGCAGAAATAGTTCTGGCTGATGGCAGCAACGAGAGTATTAAAAAAATCATTTTTTAAACAATCAAATAAATCTCTTATCTACAGCATAAAGAAAACTTCAGCGTCGTCATAGATTGAGTATCGGTGCGCACTTGTAAGTTTTTGCTCTCGGTGATACAGAGGGCGCGAGTGTAGTTTTATCAATGCTTGAGTATGTACCCTAGTTACAGTCAATCTCAAAATTCGATAATCTTCATGATGATTCATAAAATTGACCAAAATGTATTTATGAAAAATTGCTGCGTATTCTGAAGGAGGATAATAAGTGTGCTTCAGAAAAAAAATAATTCAGGTTGAAATTATCTATTTATCAGAAGTTATTCACAGTCTTAGTTTTTGCTTTATCGTTAGGAAAAAATTACAATTCTTATCTAATCCCAATGATCAAGGCCTCATTTCATTCTTTGAAAGATCCTATACAATTCTATTTGGTAGTGTTGATTGAAATGCTAACTTTCATTGTTTTTAACAATTACAAAAATTATGATTTCCGAATAAATTTTTTCCATGCAATCTACCCAAATCGAATTGTAGAGAATCCTCCAAAGAATTGAATGAGGCCTTAACCATCAGGATTGAATGAGAATTGTAACTTTTCTCTACCGAGAAAGAAAAACTAAAACTCTAAATAACTTCTGAAAAATAAACAATTTCAACCTGAATTTTTTTTTGTTCTGAAGCACACTCAGAAACATCCATCTAAATAAGCAACATTTATAATAGATATATTTTGGTCAATTATAGAAATGATTAGAAATATTATCGAATTTTGAGGTTGACTGTAACTAGTGTACATTCTTAAAATTAGACTGTCTGCCTTACAATCGATGCCGGAGGAACGTACTTTCGACCGAGGTAAGAAGAGAAATAATTTTTTTCGTTGGAAAATTTGCTCTCTAGTTTGAAATTGAACATTTCCACCTAAAGTGGAACTCTTGTCTTGGAAATCTCGGAATTATATTTTCCATTTGAAAATTCATTTTTTGAATTTGAAAATCAACAATTCTATGTTAAGTTGGAAGCTTATCTTTATTTGTTGCAAATTGATGTATCTTTCCGAATGACCGTATTTTTTCTTCAAGATACATCTTCGATTAGAGGATTTTGTTGAACGTGTTATCTTTTTCCCATACATTATTTTTTTCAACTAAAAATTGAATTGTTGCATCTTCGTTTTGAAAATCATTTGCCACTAGAAATTCGACTATTCCATTTATAATTGAAAATTTATCTTCTATGAATAAAAGATGTAATTTTAATCAGCACAATTCCCTGTTGAACACTATTCTTTTCGATTGAAAATCCAAATATCTTGTTGAACACTTATTTTTGCTTATTAGATTATTGAATTTCTGGGTGAAAAATTATTTTCTTTGTTTAAAAATTGGATTGCTTTGTCTTGAAGAATTTGTACCTGTACAAATGCAATTATTTAGTTGAGAATGGGACTCTCTTGTTGAACTGAGGGTTCGAAGGCTTTTTGAGGATTTCAAAAAATGCTGAAGATCGTTGACAGGTTTTTGAACATTTTGAGGATTTCAAAACGCATTCTATGGATTCATGAAGATTCCAGAAGTTCTAGAAGATTATTTAATTTTTGAAATTATTTACGTGAAAAGAAAGTGTGAAATGAAAGAATCATTTCAGGGCACTATTTACCTGCAACGGAAATCACCCTTATTAGTGCACATTCTACCAAGTTAAGCAAGGTGTGATTTTCCGACCACTTGGGCTACGGAGTTTTATTTTGACTTTGTTCTATATTATACGCCATAGTCTGCTGACATTGCAAGGTGCGTTGTTTGCACTTTGTAATATTAGGCCAAACCTCCATACATGCAGGTAGCCTGCATGCATGCAGAGCAGACGATCTTCTCACGTGGTATAAATAATGCCCACTGATCTGTATTATGGTAGGGGTAAGGGATAACGGTTGAAGAAATAATACTTTGTTCACGATTTTTTTTCTAAGATCTGGTTGAAGTGAATGATATCAAATTATTTGGATATCATAAAGCATCATAAAAACGACATTTAGAAATTCTTTTTTAGAAAAATATTGAGATGTGACATAGAGACGAAGCTTTTCCGAAAACGCTTTTTCAAAAAAGATTATTTGCGGTGACCACTGAAGTTCAGCGTAGGGTTATCTGAAATCAAAATAGTAAAGTTATTTTTGAAGAAATATAGGTGTTTCCCGACCCCAACGGTTATTTCCCATTTCTTTTTCTCTTTTTTTCCTTTTTTTCCAACTTTAAGGGGTCGTTCGAAGTCAAAATAGCGATTTGAGACGAAAAATTCCGCCATTTTGTAGGTGTAAAACAACCTCGATTTGAAAAATGAAGTAAAGATAACCGTTGGGGTCGGCAAAACCTTACATTTCTTCAAAATAACTTTACTATTTTGATTTCAGATAACTCTACGCTCATCTACAGTGGTCACCGCAAATAACCTTTTTTAAAGAGGCGTCTTCGGTAAAGCTTCGTCTCTAGCTCATTTTTCAATATTTTTCTGAAAAAAAAATTTCTAAATGTTGTTTCTATGATGCTCTATATTATCCAAATAATTTAAATACATTTACTTCAACCAGATCTTCAAAAAAGATTCGTAAACAAAGTGGCTTTTTTCACCCATAATCCCTTACCTCCCCCCCCCCTTATTTTATTAGATAAGATAGAAGATAGTCATGTATTTCAAGGTTGAACGTGGACACTTTGTGATGCCTTAAAATGCACGCTATGCTGGATCGGCATCTTTACATAGTCAGCTGACCAAAGAACATATTCCAATTTACGGCTTCAACTCGGCCCTTTTTTGTGACGTCATTTTCTATCTAGTTTTTAATACAGATCAGTGTCTAAAGGCCCTCCATCGAGTGTGAATATTCAAGCCGCTATATTGGTTCTGAAACCTATGAGAAGAAGAATGACGCACTTCCACATACGTTTTATCCTCACTTGGCGCATAGGTTATGGAACCGCGATTGCCGCTTGCATAACCCTTCACACTTGAGGGCCCTTGTTTGACACTTACACCTATACTCATGGAAAGAGCCAGTCAATGGCAGAATGGGTGTCGAAGCGAGAGTGACAGACTATGAGTCAGTAGAATATGCTTTCTCTCCCGCGCATCAATCTGATTGGCTGTTTGACTATTCTCAGCGAATCACGTTGCTGCGCGAGAGAGAAAGCATATCCTACAGTATTGTTTTCTCACTCACTCCGAATCACCGAACCGGCCACAACTTTTCACACGTGAGGCTCCTTCCAGGAGTAGATGCTCTAAGATTTGACATGATGCAAATAACACACCATCTATACTTCAATGACCATGGCGTCAAATCACAATAGCCCGTGTCAGAAGTTTTCCACATAGTTGGCTTATCATACCCAAAGTGCCAAGATAAAGTAAACACCGTTCAGATTCTACCTGCAACGAAATATACTTCCAAGTTTTTACTGTGTAAGATTCCCAGGGGTCTTGCAGGACTTCGAAATATTTAACAGAATTCTATAAATTGTAACTATTTCTTGTGAATTCAGAGCAATTAACAAATATTTAAGATATTTCGAGGACTTCGAAATGATCCTCATGGATTTCATGGATTCGAACATATTTCAAAAGGATTCCACGAATTACAACGGATTTTATAATACTTTGGAATATTATACTCAATTCCAAGGACTTATATCGGTTATCTGAGATTTCAGACGATTACAGAAGGTTCTAGAAGATTCTTAGAGATTTAGTATTATTATTTAAAAAGCCACGGAATTTTGAAAGATTTTTATGGAATATAAGTGATGAATGGTATCTCCAATAATACAATTCCATAAAGTACCAACAAACGGAATAACATCGAACATTCATGTTACGAAATCACAATATTAAGGAACATTTCGCATTCTAATTGCATATTTAACAGCAAATACTTTCAACACGACGAGGAAAAAGGAAAGACAATATTTCTTGAACGATTACGTTGAATGAATGCCATAATTAGTGCTGGATTTACACTACGTACCCTCGAGGCCCAGGCCCGGGGCGGACAAATTTTGGGCGCGGCAAGTTTTTGAAATTAATTATACGGTTCGCGGGAAAATGTCAGACGCCTCTGCCTTTGAGTAGAAGAATATCCTCTACTTCTTAGCAATTATGTTGTAACCTGTTAAGCCATTGCAATTGTATGTTCTGGATATGTTTATATTGTTACGCAATGTCATTTCATCTCTGATACAATAACTTGAATTGATCCGTCACAATATGAAAAATCTACCCGCTGCGCGGGAAAATTCTCATTGCGCTTATTCTCTAGGGTGCACGTCCTTTGGATCTCACGTTTCGCACTTGATGAGGAATAGACAGGGAGTAAGAGAGAAGGAGGCGCAACTCTTTCATTCAAAGTGGGCTGAATATCGGGAACGAGATCTTCAGCTTCGCTCGGCAGCCCCTTGCTCGCGTCAGACCCACCTAGCGACCGCCGTCGAAACCACAGCCAGCTGAGTTAACCGACGACTTCCTCAGGGGGTTATATTAACCTTCGAGAAGAATATTAAATAATCGGATAGTGATATGATAATAATGAAAAACTTCACTGGGAAGCGATTAAATAAATACGAGATAACTGATCACAAGCTTTTGAGCTCATATCGTTAACCTAATTCCTGGGGCTCTCAATGACCATGGACGATTTGTTGCCGATTGAAGTTAGTTGGTACGATGGCTGCGCGAGCTAAGCCATTTACACGCCCGAAGGAGGTCGTGGGATCAATCCCTCCTTAGTCATAATTTTTTTTTACTTTTCTATTTAGCAATTTCTTTAGATCCTCATATAAGAATAATTGTCTTTTCAAAATGGCATTTGAAGATTCAGCAATTTATTTGAATAGATTTCATTCGAATTATGAAAAGGCCGTTTTTGTAAAAAAATACCATAATACTTTTTTTTGCGGAAATCGCTAGAACAGCATTCAAATAGCTGAACCTGAAAAATGCGGGATCGTTCAGGTGCGGGTTTTTGAGGAAGCTCAAAAAGTTTTAGGGATTTGATATATCTCGGAAATGGTAGGTTTTCGGGAAAATTTGTGAGGACCAAAAATGTTTGGGGCAATATTTTTTACAACTTATCTGCTTGGTTGGACATGCTGCTTACAAACATGCTTACAAATTTTCCCAAAAACCTTCCATTTCCGAGATATACAAAATCCAAAAACTTTTTGAGTTTTCCCATAAGCCCCCCCCTGAACGATCCGGCATTTTTCAGATTGAGCTTTTTGAATGCTCTTCTAGTGATTTCCGCAAAAAAAGTATTATGATATTTTTTTCCAAAAACGGCCTTTTTTCTAATTCGAATGAAATCTGTTCAAATAAATTGCTAAATCTTCAAATGCCATTCTGAGAAGACAATGAGAATCTACAAAATTTGCTGAATAATAGAAAAGTAAAAAAAAATCATGAGAGGGGAATCGATCCCTCGACCTTCTCCGCGCAAGTAAATGGTTTAGCTCGCGCAGCCATCGCACTATCTAACGTCTGTCGGCAACAAATCGTCCATGTTCATTGAGAGCCCCAGGGATTAGGTTAACGATATGAGCTTGAAAGCTTGTGATCAGTCAACTCGTATTTATTTAATCGTTTTTCAGTGACTTCTCGAAAGTTAATATATCACCCTGAGCAAGCCGTTGGTTAACTCAGCTGGTTGTGGTTTCGACGGAGCTCGCTAGGTGGGTCTGATGCGAGCAAGG